>QVQU01182194.1:0-19292 GCA_003456935.1 Machilis hrabei
GAGGAATAGAAGCCGCCGAAGGCGGCGCAATATTGCTCGTAAAAGTATAAAATTAAATCGCAAATGTTCCGTGTAAAAGCTGCCAGTTTTTTTTATTTAATCAGTCAACGTTACACTTTAAATATAGCGTACTTACTTTGGTTTGTCTTCATATCTAGAAAGTTCATATTTAAATTTTCAGACCTATAACAAATGCCAATCATTTTCTGAACGAAAAGATGGAGTTTGGGGTTTAAAATCTGTAAATGTGGGGCTACGTTTTTCTACCTCGAATTTATTTGGAACGTACTCTACAGTAATACTGTGCATAAAAGTTGAAACATCACTGAGTGCATAGTCACAGCTCGGTGACTGTAAGGCTCATAGGTCATTCACAGTTAACGTTAACTGTGATTAATAAATGGATATTGGATATATCCATAACCTCTTTGCAGTAGAGTGCATTCTGGTAACCAGTAGACAAAATATATTGGCTCCATCATTAACATGATACTATTTTTTTTAATGAATTGTATTTCTGAAGGCATCACGCTGCTTGTGACTTAGGGTAAAAAAAGGTTAATATGCATCAACTTTTGATAATAATTTAAGTTCTAGCAACACGTTATATTCGAAAGCATCACATCATAGAATTCAGAAACGCTACGGGGGTGAACGAGTTTGCCCCTGAAGTAGTCCTCACTAAGGTATAAGCTTCTTTCTTTCTGAACCGACATTGAAAGTAGGATACCTTCGTTAAGTATTTGACGTAAAAGAACCCATTACGACGCGGAAAAGATATCCGGTAAACCACCGCAATTACTTCAATAGGGAACTATAAACTCGAAATTTACTTCACGCAGGCAAATTCATTGTTAAGCTTTATCTACACATAGCAGAATTAGAATGTATTACTATTTTTTCTGTCGACGAAACTAAGATGTTGGTGAAATATTATAATTATAACTTTGTGAGAACAATAGTCAATACAAATTAAATGAAACAGGGGATCAAATGTTCTATTAATTTTTTGTCAGAATACTATTTTGTATCTGAGGCTGTAACAAAATTATTATCAAAAACTTTTTTTTTAATTACACTATTCAGTTAATGTTGCAGTGGCGTGGCCGTGCTATTATGGATAAGCCTTACTTTCGCAGTATTCTTCATATGACAGATTTCTCTAAATGGTTTCTCTGTTTTCGTTGACAGAGGATTTCGATGTAGACGTACTTCATTAAATAAGTTAGATAACTGTTCATGTTACAGTTTGCCTTTCACCATATCCACCCATTATTAAAATTTATATTCTTTCATTTTTAGTTCAGTTAACAATCGCATCACAAAAATTATGTACTAATAAAGAATTATTAAGCAATGCGTACAGTTGAGTACAAATGTCATTAACAAAATAAACAGTTGTAATAACAACAACAGTAAGGTTTATCCGTAATCGCATGGCCAAGCCACTGCAGCATTAATTGTCATAGTGTCATTTAAAAAAATGCTTTTTATCATAATTTTGTACCAGCTCCAGATAATAGAATAGTGTTTTGACCAAAGTTGCATAAAATTAATAGAGCTTTTTTTTTGGTTACTCCCCGTAAAACCCCCACAGACAACACGTATCAGTTTTGTTTTACGCCTTTTAAATATTTTATTTGCCAAAACAGAAAATGGCTATCTTGGATGTTACAAAAATTTTATTTACTACTATAGAGGACCGGTTCCATACTTTTTACTCATGCTGTAGATATATATAATGTATATATGTATTTTTTTCCTAGCATTTTCCCCAATTGTTGGAGTTTGCTATTGGGCAAGGAATCTCTCTGAATTTTTATGAACCTTAGCCCCTCTGAGATTGCGTCAAATTTGTGAGGGTTCTATGGAACTCGGCCTGTCGCTACGGCCTGTCAGTTCCTCGGGGCACTGGTGAGGGTGTTGGCACCAGTGGGGATCGAGCCCGGGTCTCCCGCTCCGGAAGCTTATACTCTTACACTGAGCCACGGAGCCCCCTTCAATGTATATATCTATATAATTTACAGTGTATGTGTGATGTATGAATGTGTGTGTATATGTGTACTACATACGGGGTGTCACGACATTCACTACCCTAGAGGACAATAATAATTATTTAATAAGAGAATGCAATTCTAACCCACCTTAATAAAAAAGGCTCGTTGATGATGTTCTATCTGAGTGGTTAGGGTGCTCTGTCCAAAAGTTACTATTAAAACTGCATCCTTACAAGACTGTGGAAGATTTAGGTGATGACGATTTGAGTGGCCGTCGAGGTCACCTGATCTCACTACTTCCTGAGAGGACATTTCAAACGAAAGGTGTACAGCAACCCTACCTCTATCAATACTATCTTTACACATAAAAGCATTGACGAGTGTAGCAGCTTAAGCCCTGGGGTTTTGGGGGTATTTTAGATTTAATTAGCCACTATCACCCCACACTGCAAGATCACTTCACCAAGGTAAAGCATTCTCAGATGGCACATAAACGATTACAAGTACACTATTTACACCCAGACATTAAAAATGAATTAATGCAGTGCTGCGCTCGTAATTTATTAAGTGCTATAATTAAAGAGACGCAAACAGCTATGTTTTACTCCAGCCATAATTTTGTGTGCAACTCCCGACTCAGCTCATGGAGATCAACGTTTACCCCTTACGAATATTATGCACATTACCAGTAACTGTCACTGAAGCAGAAAGATCATTCATTACAGTAGCAAGAGTGAAGAATGTCTTGTGATCGACTATGACACATGCTCGGGAAATCTCGCAAAAGAATCTCGTCTAACCCAACAATTGGATTTAATGATATTTTTCAAACATTTGCCAGCAGAATAAAAGAAAGGCCTTTTTATGGTATGTAAGTGAAGCACTTTCATTATTTATAGTAAAGTAGTAATTACACAGTGAGTTATACGTATAGTAATTATTTTCTGAGTATTTCTATGTTTGCTCACAGTCAGCTGAGTTTAATATGTGTTGCTGTACATGGCCCAGTACTGCACAGCTCATGTTTGCGATTTGGCCATGTATGCACACGACTACAGGCGAATATCATTTATTTGACATGATAAAGTTCAAAATGACGTAGTACTAAAATACGAATAAAAAGTTAAAAAGTACTTAAATAAGTATTTGTTAAAGAAGTAAAAAGTTAATGACATTTCAGGTGCATACAAAAAGAAGCTTAACGTTAAGGGAATAAGGAAGAGGATACCTCGGGGACCCAAACCCAGGACCCGTGATCGCTCTCCATGGTGAATAATTGGCCGCATGGTCATCAGTAATTTCATTCGTAATTTTTAACAATTGTTGTACCTCAGAAGCATGGATGTGAGTAACATCAACTGTTATTTTTAATAGCTCTTGTACCTCAATAGTATGACCATCAATAACACACATTTGTTATTTTTAACAGTTGTTGTTCCTCAGTAGCAATCATGGCTACTCCCAAAGAGTAATAACAGTCTTCAATTGTTCCTCAGTCGCTGAAGAGTAGATGCATTTCCCATCTCTACTGTAAAATTCCCAAGCGCACTAGTTAACATCAAACGCAAAACAACTTCCAGACACCCTTGTTGCTCTGCTCGTGTGACCGTAGCTTGAACGCGGCAACGTTGCGTACCTACCCCCCCCCCCCTTCTCCCGCCAGGCGACAACAAGATGCCATGCCTTTGAAAGGAATCGAAGAAATATGCCTCTGTAGAAAATATATGGGCAAATCTATTTTGAACATTAGTCAGGTAGAAATTCAAGTATTGCTTTGTTGTTGGAGTAACTATGACAAACATTATATGCTTCATAATATAACGTATCTAATTTATCTTATAATTTTAAAGCTAAGGTATGAAATAACCAAACATATTTTGAGCATTTTTTCAGAGTAAAACAAAATAGCTGTAGGGCATTTTTAACAACAGTAAACACTTTGTAATATGATTAGTTGGAAGAGAAAAGTTCAAAGAACATTAATTACTAAAAATATTCCTAAGTTAGTTAGCGTGAAAGCAGTATTGTACATAATAGAGATAATTGATCTAGCTTTCAGTAGGCGTACTTTAAGTTGGTTTGGAATAAATATAGTTCACCGTAGAACAATAAAGCTCATGTCAAATGACGCACAGCATTAATTTCTATCTACGTACCAAATTTAATTTCATTTGCTTCTCAATTTTGACCGTAGCGATTAAAACAAATGCGTCATGAAACGTCGTTAAACCTTAAGTTTAAAAGGTTCTTCTCCAAGTTTGTTGGTGAAAAATTCCACATTAAGACGTGACCTGACACTTATCCGGAAAGGAAAGGAAATATTAGGGTACTGTCAAATGCGGTCGATATAAAAGAGCCTGTTACAG
The DNA here is from genome assembly GCA_003456935.1 of Machilis hrabei. Lineage (NCBI taxonomy): Eukaryota > Metazoa > Arthropoda > Insecta > Archaeognatha > Machilidae > Machilis > Machilis hrabei. The sequence goes on from QVQU01182194.1 coordinate 4,364, forward strand.
TATGTCGAGCGAGTTTCATATTTACAAAAATTTAAGTGACGTTGCGATGCTGATGGAGCCTCTGTTAGACCGCCGCTGCCAGAGCCTTGGAACAATAAAACCAAATACTCATTCACTGAACAGTGAACCATATTTAAATAGCGACTTATACGTACAATTACGTCATAAGTAAATTTAAACTAAATTTTATTTCTTCTATTTACTAATACTGGTGTACTGGCCGTTGAAATAACAACTCAGTTTTCAGATCTATATCAAAATAATTTTAAATCTAAATACACATCAGTCATTTTGTAACCCTTCATAATAGTTTACGTGCCAGACTCTATAACAGTGTTCTTTACAATTTCCTTAAAAGTTTTACCAACACTTTACAGTAAGAAAAATTGTTAAATAAACTCTTTCTAAAAGTTGAACAGTGGAGCTTATGATAATTAAAATGAAAAATGTTACAAACGTTTTAGTTGTGTGTAAAGAAAAAATGTATTAAATGCTTAATACTAACTTCTTTAGGTATGTTTATAAAACTTTTAGGGTGTGTAACAGTAAATTGTTAGAGTGAATAGTATTTTAATTGTTAATTGATAATGGTATCTGTGTGAAAGTGGTTATGAAAACTGTTAGGAAACGTTTTGGAGAAACACTTGGAAAATCTGTTAAAAATATTAGGTAAAATTATTTAAAAATATGTTAGAAAACGCATTAAGTCAAACTGTAAGAAGACATGGAGACCCTGGAAGGAAAATGTTAAACTAAGTGTTAAGAACATTATAAATTGGTCTTTGAAGAAAAGTTTATGGTGTCTAATAAAAAGAATTCGAAAACTGTTGAGAATTACATAGTTACAAAATGAGTTAGAGTAACTGTGTGAAAAAGTACAAGGTAACTTTTATAGAATGATACCTAATCATATTATCAACAGTTGCAAAAATTTGGTGCAAAAAATTAATATTTTAAAGCAAACACTTACCGAGACATCACACTTATCTATAAAACGAATATATGCTCATGGTTTCAAACCGACGATGATCAAATTAAAAACAATGTCAGCAGATTAATTTACTACATTTTTGTTAACTTGTAGAGCAAAATTAAGTTATCTACGACAAACAAATTAAGAGGTTGCGGGTTCGGCTAAATTCATCTGGATTCGAACCCATCAACTCACATTTCAAGCAATAAAAATGTAGGGGAGGGTGGGGCAAAGCAGAATGAGGGGTAAAGCGAAATGAAATTCCTGGCGTTCCAGTAGTTGCTGCCATCTAGCTCCAGAGTGAATAGTACGTGTCTCTAACCGTGACGCATCGTGGGTGAGCAGAGAGACGCTGTCCTTGCTTTGTGTGCGTGAGAATTTGTGATTGCTAGATACGACCAGCTTTTNTNNANNTATTACTCTTATATTATTTTTGTCTGTAGAACCTATAAACCATTACACTGTTACCAATTTGTTTGAGATAATAGATAAAGCATAATAATAAGTAATTGTCAAGTATTAGCCATTAGTTTCAAGTAGTTTACGGGTCACATGTCTGGTTTAAAGTAATGGCTTAATGGGGCAGAGTGGAATGCATTGTTCCGCTTTACCTCACTAGCATTCCACTTTGCCCTGTTCCATCAAACATTTGCGTATATAATATTCATATATACTTACTGTCAAGTCTATTATCTAAGAAATGTGTTTGGTTTTACTGATTAAAAGAATTTAACATTTATTTCAGAGAGCTTGATTCATTTAACATTCTATTCCGTATTGCCCCTCTTCCCTTTCCACTTTGCCCCACCAGTGGGGAAAAGTGGAAAAAAATCATATTTTTTTTTGTAAAATTTATTAAAAATAATAGAGCTGACATATAGGTTTCATTTGAAATACATAATAGCCTCAAATGCCTCTACATCTTGTACACTGAAAATAAAAAGGATTTTTGTGTAAAAGAACGGAGAAAAAAATTAAATGTAAATATTGTTCCATTTTGCCCCACCTTCCCCTATCGATGTACTCTACTTTTACATACTCTTTTCTAAACGTCAACTATGTACGACTTATTTTACCACTTATTCGTGTAGTACAATAAGTGGAGTTACCTAAAAATCAACATTCTGATAGGAGGTATCATAGTAACATTTTGAAATACAAATCTTTCAAAAACCAATGTTATTAGTATATCTTCACAATATAGCCTACTGGTATGACCAATTCTAATGTCAACCAATAAATGCTAAACAACACAATTCTTTGACTAATTTGCATTGGTTTATAGTTTTGATGAAATGTTTCGTGACCTAAGATCGAGTGATGAGCCATCATTCAAGTACTCATTTTTAAATCTAAGCCAGCTGGATAATTTACGGTCTTAGTTACTGAAAGAACTTTTAAAATAACATATTTTATTTTAGTTTTATAATAATTTTAACCGCCCCGATATTGAAATGCATTTTAAGGACTGTTAATATTTCACTTTTATTTTAAGACGTTTCTGTGTGGCATTTTTTTCTTTGGCTAAATTAGTGAAAGAAACACGAGTATTGTTTTGATTTGACACACACCACTATTACCATACACGGAATGAATTTATTATATTTGTTTCTTTTGAAGATTTCAAGTTAACAGTTTAAGATGAGTAGGCACATACGAAGTTTATATTAAAATGCGAACTATTAGTTTTTCACTTCAAGGGAGAGTTATCAGATAAAATAGTGTCAATAAAAACCTGTCGATTGCAACCAACATTGTGTTTCAATAATTATTTACATACATTTTTACATATTACGTATGAAACAGCTATTACAGAATGAGAGTAACCAATTTAAGTTAAATATTACATACGTATTTAATTCAGCCTTAGCTTGAAAATAACATTTTTGTAGTCGTACGTGGCCAAATGTCTTATTTCGTTAATTGAAACTGGTTATGTTTTCCAGTGTTCTAAGTGTTACCACAAACCTGTCTGAGGTCACTATTTAAATGCTTTAGTGGTTATCGAATGTCTGGTGTTCAGCTAAATTGCAGCTATACTTACTTGAAGATGAACTGTGGCAACACTGTTGAATGTCACTTCCCTTCTAATCCTCTATGTTGCACGTAATTTGAGCTCCCGTTAACAGCTTTGGTGTGAATACTAGCTCATTAAAATGACAAGATGACCGACGGGAATTATAAAACTAAGGTGTTGTGCACGTCTACCACATTTATTTTGAAAGGACTTATGTTTCAAAAGTCTCAATTTATATTTCCATGGTTGTACATATACACTGGATTGACCTTGTAGAGAAACCAATCTTATGTGTAGCGCTGCGTACCGGGATTTAGCGGAAAGTGTACAACAGTTTCTGACTCGCAGGGTCACTTCTTTATCATACACCGTGTGTTGAGGTGACCAAAAATGGCCCAATACACTAAAGATAGAGAGATTCGAAAAGTATTTCCGGATATCATAATCCAATATTAAATAGCAGCAATACGTGTGGATCCGAAAGGCAGAGACATTCTTATCAGTGTTAGGCAGATTAAACAGTAAACAAACTCCTGCTGAAAATTAACATTTGTAAGGAACTGTCGTTTATCGTTATTTAAAAAAAAACGTATTTTTTTCTTGTGTGACATATGGCTTAATTTGTTGCAGGTCCATGGATGTTAAAACAAAATATACATTATCAGTGAGAGTACTAGAAAATTGTGTTCAGTTGCAACAAGGTCTTTTCCAGGATCAAGTGTGCACCACTTTGATATAACTTTGTTCTAAAGATGTATTTAACTTCTGACGGTAGTCTCCACAGGAATAGTTTTCATGTTTTCTGGCCCAGGTACAAAATACAAACGATAACGACATACGTGAAACTAAAGCGTTTCGGTTTCGTTTGAATCTGAAATTTGTAGATTCATTTAAAACAGTTTCTTTTAAATGAACACTACAAGATTCACACCCTTATTTTTCCTGCACTTTCGTACCCAGTTACCATACAGTGGTTTTAATCTTGTCTCAAAGTATCAGTTGAAATTTAAATATCAAACTATCACGCTAATATTTTTATTTTGATGTATTGTTTTTAGGGGTTGTATCATTCCATTTTATGTGTAACGATAGAGACGTTTATGAAAATTAAAATTTTCACCAAATGAGTAAATTCAATTCTATATGAATCCCCATTTTTTTTAAAAAGGTTTTTGAGTACCGCCTCATGAAACACCTTTCAGGGGGGTATGCAAATCTTATTAGCACATACATTGATGGCCTCTATGAAAATTATAATTTTGATTTACCGTTTTCTTTCTACCACCTAGTTTCTGAAATCTTAGGATGTCAACACATATCTTAACTTATATTTAGTAATTCAATCAGTTCAGATTACGATTACAAAAAGTTTTATTTACGGGCAAGTGTTACAGGATGTATGTTCTGAATACGTAGATCAGTACGATAATGTTTTATGTCGTCAATGGAATTGTAGATACGAAATAACAATAACTATTTTAGGAGTACTTCTGTCACTACCGGTTTCCATTAGTTAACGATATACATATAGATTTTTAAAAAGCTTAGTGCAGGTTTAAAAAGTAGCTTAAGCTTCTTTTAAATAAAAATAAAAATGCAATGACATATGGAAGGTTGGCCAATATGACATTTAAATTCATGGTGGCTAGGAAAAACAAAAATATCCATAATGCTTTTCATTAGAATCATTTTATTAATATAGTGACACGAAAATAATGGAATTTTTTAGCTGAGTGCTTGATACCTTTATTAACCACTAACAGAGAAGAGTCAGGCACTGAATCTGATTTCAAGTATATACTGGTTCACTTACAATTAGTCGCTGGGCAATTGTACAAACGTTGAATCATTATTTTCTATTTCGTAATTTAAGAGAGTTAAATTTTACTTTACTTAAATTTATGAACGTTTTTCTTCAACAATACTGGCTACTGTATTAATAAAAATATGGAAAAGAAGTTATACTCAAAATGTTCACTTTTGTAAAAACATTCAATATGTATTAATTTCGTTAGTAACTATTATACTGTGCTAGCATTATTATTGAAAAAATTGAACATAGTTTATATCAAAAATGAAGTTTTTTTTACAAAACTATCGAATTAAAACTAGCTGTTGTATTGTGTAGAACTCGATCAACTCTTCACTTAATTTCATTACAAGTTGAGATCACTTAAGTATATATGGGAATCCTTATAGGCAGACTAAAAACCTTAGATATCAATGATTATTACAAATTTGACCATATATACACAGTCCTCAGAAATTTGATAACAAATTTAGTAAATCGAAAGACCTTTGGGACTGAAGATTCTCTTAGATTTTACAGAACTTATTTTGTCAGCTGCATCAGCCAACAAATTTTAGTAGCTCATATCTGAAAAAACAATCCCTATGGTGCCCATATCCTTATAGTTATACTTTATATCACTGAACTCTCTGGCAGCTTACCAAAAAACATTTGATGTTTGGTTTAAGTCTCATGAGCTTTGAGAAATGAACTAGTTAAGCATTTTTATATCGAACCAAACTCGAGCCAAAATTTAGAAATCGAGTTCGAGTCCAGCCTAAGATTATAGAAAAGTCGAAATTAATCTTTAACTTTGAAAATCAATAATTTAAACCTGTAGTCAGTTCAAAATGCTCATTCTGCTCATACTTGTTAAACAAATTGAATTTGACGAAACGAGTAAATACAAAAAACAAAGTATTTTCATTATAATAAGAGTAAATAAAGTGTAATCACCTTGTCCACGTCCTTGCCATTGAATTATGACTACTCCGTTGATGCTTTCGCGCCATCCAAGATCAACCATCCAAACGGGGGCATCCACATAGTAGTTATCAAGGATGGCACATCGTGGTAATACTGTTGAGGTGTCGCCATCTACGGCAAGCTCTGCATGTCCATATTGCCATTCTCTCCAACTGTGCCTTTTATCGTTCACCCAAGTAATTTTGCGAAATGCAAGGTTTTCCACTTTAACCAAAGAAACACATTCTTTATAGTTGTCATTAGATAAAAACAAGAACTACATATACAATGTTATGCGCTTTCTTACCACAGTTGGACAAAGGATTTACACGGAAGAAACCTGGCCCACAGTCTGATGGTGGAGGACACCCTAAAAGAGCAGCACGAAACGCTATAGCATGGCGCCATGTTGCAGGGTGTAGACGAATAAAGCGTGCCACTAGAGGCTGATTGAGATAATGCCTTCTTTCTGTGTCTCTGTCCATATTTCCTCCAAATATCTGAAATTAAAGATAATTTAATTGCATTTGCCATAATCAGTTTTCAGAGTGGGATAAAACATACTTTTATTGTTAGCATTATACTCGTATCAACATCTGTGCACCTACTTTCACTTACTCATAAGCATTTTAGTCTATTTTCTTGTATTCAAGCGCTTCCGGTCGTCTGTGGGTATTATATTATATTGCTGACCTGTCTGGTCTACTGGCTAATGTACTGAACTTTAGATAGGGGGTGTGGGACCGAGTCCCGCATAAGGAATCCTTTAATAAAAATGAGCATTGTCCATCGTTCAGAAAATACCAAACTAGCACCGGAATGACGTTAAACACTAAATATCATCATTACCACTATCTCTGTATTACAAAAATAGTTACGAGGAACTGAATATTAAAATTCACAATAATTTTAAAAAGAAAACAGACTAAAATACACAGAACGCACTTTTCAGTTGTTTTTGGCTATTTTGGTCTGTATTTTTTCGGTTAAACGGATAATTATGTACTTAGCTTTATATATTCAGCTTCCACATCGTCGTTAAACAATATTCATTTCAGTGAGTCCTATATTGCAAAGTTGAGGTAGCAGGTCTGGAAGCGTAGTCATTATCTACGTTTTAATTCTTGAGGTGTAATGTACTTTTTGTACCACACCACATGATACATAGTTATATTCATTAAGGTTTTCTTTTTAACCTTTATTGGTACAACAACCGAATTCTGTTCATTAAGGTCTTACTTTCAATCAGCGGCGTTTTGTGACTACGTCAAACCGGTGTACAGAGACGTTGCAAAACTTCCTCGACTCTTCAAGTACAGTGAATTTATTAATAAGCGTTCAATGTGTACACAAACATTTTCATCGGCCAAGTTAAATTTTGCTCGCACACATGATGTGAACTGTACTCAGCAGCGGGAGAAGAATGACAACCTCTCTGCACACCGGTTTGACGTAGTCACGAGACGCCGCTGCTTTCAATTTAAACATTCTAAAGTCACCATACTTTTAGGATTTTCTTTATCAATAATGCTAATCGCTTGATCAGTTGATAAGGTAGCAATGATTAGCTTTATATTCAACTTACATTTTTCACTCTTTTTCGTATTTCAAATCAAGGATCAGAAATCACCAGTTCTTATTTTAATCACATCCTTATGACACTGTAAGTTAGTAAGTTAGGGGTTGAAGGGCATAAAACTTATGTCTGAGGTTCAAATTCAGAATTTGCACTATCGGATTTTCGATCGTTCGAGTACCCGGGCGAGAATTCTTGCATGGCGGCTACCGGCTCCAGTGTGGGGTGCACGATGTTCTTACACGATGCGTGTATCCATTATAGATACTTTTTGGTGCCAGATCACAAGAGCACTTTTGAGGTTAGAGGTGTGACGGGAAGGAGATGTAGCCCAAAAATTTCAGTAGAAGCAGTTGGGTTGGCTAAGAATGAGATCGGGATCATTGTTTCCAGTGGGGCGTCCGTCAATGGAATAAACATAGACATTTTAGGTACTTACGATCAAAATGAGGCTATAATTCACCAAAAGTTGATTAAAGATCATAATAATTTTAAAATCGCATTTTTTGAAACTGCGACAGAGCCGAGCAGACCTGAGAGATCTCAGATAGGNGATGTTCAAAGTACTAGTCCATTTAATGATTCGTTCATTTTTGATCCTGAAATGGTTGAATGTAAGAATTTTGCAGAAAAGGTTGTGTGTATGAAAACGCATTCCTACCTGGAAACACTGAGGACCAGAAAGATTAATTTATTGCTCTGAAGAGCACGTTAATTCAGTCAAAGCCCATCCGAGTACAACTTAATTTTGAGTCTTTAAAAATCCAAGTACATTCGATTAAAATTTGTCCAGAGAAAATAGAAGGCTGTTATTCTTGTCAGGTTATGGCTCGAATAACATTGGTAGCGTATTCCAGCTGTTTAAGTGGCAAGGTGGATGTGAATTTCAATGAAATTACTATTCACACTCGTCTTTTAATCCTTACCACCATCCAAACTGCATACGTTGTAGAGTTTATGACAAGCACAAACTATTTGGATGAGAAAATTTGTCTGTCGGGTCAAGGTTCAAAATCATGCTCTCCTATAAAAGTTTGTTTAAGCGAGCCTGATTTGAATTTATTTAATATTACAAGCAAAGAAACAGGAGTGATTTCACTGGTGAAAGATGACTTTTTAAATAATTTGATGACCAAATATATTAATATATTCAATTATCCTAGATATTTGTGTTGTGTGGCATTGTCAATTTGTACATTCATCTGTTTCGTGGGCCTCGCAAAAAGGTTGATTTGTNGTAATCCTTCAAAGGAAGGGAAGTCCTAAGTTTTGTCTTAACTGCAAGGAGCGCGCCCAAAACTCTCTGACTATCTTTATTCTTCTATCCTAAAAATCACATTTCCTTTCTAAGGTGAAACTGGACTGCTTGGTTTAATATTCTGGACTTGTTGGCCAGTTTGCGAGATGCTGCAAGATACGGTCTAACATTTTGTCAATGTCAACACAAATATTTTAACTATTTTTATTCAAACCATTGTGTTTTACTTGAGTTTAGTTGAGGAACGTAAAATTTTTTTTTTGAATGTTTGAAAAACAAATTTAATGAGATTATGTTTTGAAAGAAATGGATTTATGGATTTTTTTGCCTTTTCAGAAGATTTGGAAATAGGAGCGTCCAAGTGTTTGAAACCGGGGTACCTAGGGCGAACGAAACATCTGGAAATTTGACAGTTTCTTGCGGTGCTATGCAAGGAAGCATGGACATTTTGGAAACCACGATGTTGCACTTTGTACTTCCGTGAACAAGACACGTCTCCACGCTGCTTTTTCCATGTTTTCAGGAAGTCTTAAACATGGATATGGGAAAATACCTCGTTATATTTCGTCATATTATCGTCATATTATTTTTGTGACGTTGTCACAACCTGAACCTTAAGTGTTAATAACACTCGTCGATTATGTATTTTTATTGAAACTTATGACCAAATATTTTTATTTTTACATTGGTTGTACAAGTTGTCTATTTTTTGTAGTGTTCATGTTCTATGCCACAACGACAAGTTGTCTGTGATTTGTAGTGTTGATGTTTTATGCCACAACGAAACCATTTTGTTGTTGTGTTTTGATTTTGAAATGGTATTTGTATTTTTGAGATTCTGTTTGTAAGGTAGTCTGTTTTGTGGACATGAAATATTTTAAGTTGTTTTGAATTATTTTTAGTGTAATTTTGTTCGATTTTTGTATTGATTTTGTTGTTTGATTTTTTGCAAAGCGAAGTTGTATTGTTTTACAATGTGGTTTGATAGTTGATTTGATTTTTCAAGTGTTTTGTTATGTACTTGTGGGGTTTTTGATGTTGTTGAGTTTATTAGAGACACTTATGCTTTAACTCACACCCACACGATTAACATGTGCACATACCAGCAGTAATTTTGTTAGGGCTGCCTAAAGTAAATGATTTGTCTTAGCTGGAAAACACATTTACACTGGTTAGGAAGGTACGAAAATACACTTCCTCTATTGTAACTTCGAGTTTGTTTCGCTTAGGTCTTTCTGACCTAATGCACCTCAAAGAGGGGAAAAAATCGGGCTGTGAGGAAATGTGTTTTCGAACCAATCTATTAGTATATCTTATTTTATTCAAGTATGACATCCGTTCGATAGTTGGATGTAAGGGAACTTTGTTGTATCTGAGTTATTCATGCGATGTGCGATATGTGTAGTTTTGTGTCCGGTTGAGGTGCTGTGTTCGCAAGGCCATTGTACACGCTGATATGTGAGTGTAAGAAGGAGAGGTGTCGACCTTTGATCTGACGACACAGAAGTGTTTGTTTGAAAAGTGATAAAACCGATGTACGGGGAAGGGAGAGAGGGCTTTTTCACTAATTGAGTTCTTGCGTTACTTTGTGTTTTATGTATCAAGTGATTTTATCAATGTGTTGTATAGTTGATTAATATTGTGTAAGTTAGTAGCACTACAATCGTGTTCCATTGTGCACCATTCTACTGTTATAAGGTAAATATGTACTTTTTTATATTATGTTGTTATGTTTAAATACGGGTTTTATGTGAAAATAAACGGGACGTGTTGTAAGAGTATTGGACACGTATCCCACACTAAACTTACCTAGTACTTACCGAGAATAGAAATTAACCTTTTCTGAAGGTCGGGGCCCCACTTTCAACATCCCTTGAAATTGAAGTCCATTCCATTAAGGTACATTAAGTTATTAATGTGCCGGTAAGGTAAATATTTATAACACAGATTACGTAACCGTATTGTTCGAAGAACAATTGAACCGGTTGTTAATCAAAGAGAAAATGATGGCAAAATATTACAGGATTTAATTGAAAATACCTATTATGCGAACTAAATAGTGGACAACCCGAATTTATTTGATTTAATACATAGAAGTGGGTTTAGTGACCCCAGGGACATTGAATCGTTAGTGTTAAATCATTCTTTGGTGAACGGAGTACCAGACTGTGGATCTCAGCAATCCTACTCCAGGTGCGTGTAATGAGGGGGCGCACTCCGACATCTACAGCTTCTCAGCCGAAAGCTGCGAGCTTAAACCGGTCATCAATTTCAAAAAGGTTGAAGTGGATGAAACCTTTGCAATATCAGAAGAACTTCACAAAGATCTCAGTACCGATCAGCAGTATATGCTGGAGATTTAAAAGCTATCACATCCGGTTATTGCTCACCTGCGTTGGCAGAAAAAAAGCCATGAAAGCTATCGCACTCTCGTTGACTGACGTCAGCATGTCGAGTTCTACGCTTATACATTGCTAGTACAGATGTGTCAGCAAAATTGAAACTCCTAGTGGAATTCATCGTTAAAGTGTATGTGTCGATCTGGTTTGCGATCAAATCAAATCCGCACTGTGAAGATGGTGCTAGACACTTGTGGAAGATGTTCACTTTGTACCGTTATCTCCCAGATGAATTGAAGAATGTTGTAGATCGTTAATATGCCGGAATGCTTTTTATGCTCATCCTGAAAACATTCTTCTATCAATGCTTACGGATGAAACAAACCACATCAGAGAGATTGCCATCAGAAGGATTTTGAAGGCCAGGGAGAATGTACGAGAGCGTACAGCGTGGAATACGGTGGTTTACAGTTCCTTTGTTGAAATTCGATGCAAAGGATTATACCAACCTGATTCACTGGAACGACTGTGTAGTAACTGAGCCACCTATGCTTCGTGAAATCAGCAGCGAAGATCTCCGCAATATGAAAAAGGAAAAAAAAAACTCACGTTTAGTAGAAATAAAGAAGTATCCATGCTACTCCAAGGCGGTGGAAAGAACAGTTAAAATAGTTACAGAGGCTGCAGCTTCTGTGGTTGGACCAGTTGCAAGGGATGAACTTTTCAGAGCCCAATTGGAATCCTGAAAACTAATCCCATCTTTGAAACCAAATCGAATTACAGAAAAGCACCAGCAGAACAGACAGCAGACAAGTAAAATAATGACTTAAAAACCACAACGTGTCCACTGTTAATATATGGTTGGGTGGTTGGGGTGGAGACGGGTGGGAGTCGATATGCAGCCACCTCCTCGTGGCAAGTTCTTGGTTATTTCAGTATTTTTTCTCTGAGATAAACAAAGAGCTGCATTGCTTCATGTTTGCTTGCCTGCTTGGCACTCGGAACGCACTAAATGATGGATTGAAAAAAAATTCACTTTTCGACTAAAATTACTTTTTCTGCTGAACAACCGAATTCTAAAGACGCCGGTGCCACCAAAAGATATTGGCCAAATAAAAACAAATTAAACGTTTACTAACCATCCCACAAGGATACTTTACCTCACTCGGCTTCCCAAATCCGGTAAAATTTTATTTTCGGGCAAAATGTATATTTTGGGCAAAAATGTATATTTTGGGCACTATTCCCGATTTTAAAGGCGCCGGCGCCACGTGAAGGTATTGTCCGATTTAAAAAAAAGTGTACATGGTTACGAACCAATCCCAGCGACAACGTTTCCGCACTCGGGTGTTATCGATTTCAAACGTCCTGTGGCAAACGTCCTGTGGCAACGACTCGAAGGAGCCTCAACCACGAACCAGCTGGACCGACAACATGATTGCTCGAGTGGAGCAAGTTGTTAAGGAGGACCACCGATTAGGTGTGAGAGGTATCACCTCCAAAGTTGGCATTTCTGTGAGATCTATGCAGACCATCGTGAATCAAGACCTCAAAATGCGGAGCGTTACTTGAAAGTGGGTGCACCAAATGCTGACCAACGAACACAAGGCTGCGCGGGTGGCAGTTTGTATGGCGATGTTCACACGGGATGACAGCATGAATGGTGCTTTTTTTTTCAGTGGTCACAATGGATGAGACCTAGATACCGTTTTTCAATCCTAAAATGAAACGGCAGTCGTCGCAATGGAAGAACATTAACTCACCGCCAATGAAAAAATATCGTGTTACCTCCAGTGCTGAGAAAATAATGGTGGTCAAGTTTTAGGACAGTGAAGACGGAATCATCTCTCATTGTGTTCCAAAGGAAACTGTTATGGCTGCTTAATACGAACATGTTTAAAGGAAGCTCCTGCCAACATTAAAAAAAACGAACGGAAAAGGCTGTGAGTGTGCTTTTACATTATGACAACGGACCTGCTTACCGGGCTGACCTGACTCAGGAGTGTCTCATCACTAAAACTTCGAAGTGGTGTCTCACGGTCTCTACTCACCTGACCTCGTACCTAGCGATTTTTGGGTTTTTACAACGATGCAGGACACTCTTAATGGTGGCTCATTTTCCAGTCGGACCGCTCTTATTAAAGTGATGTTCCAGTGTGCAAAACAGACCCCTAAGAAAGCATTCTCGGCAGGCGAGGATTCAAGGCATCGACGTTGTGAAATATTTGTACGTCTATAGGGAGATTATGTTGAGAAATAAAAGAAGTTTCAACTTTCTGGAGTAAGTAGTTTTTCAGAAAAAAAAACATTAGAACACCTTAAAACTTGAAAGCATCTCATATTGCAAACTAGACAATAAATCCCGCTGCTATATTTGTCAGTACAATGCAGGTCAAGTTTATAATTTACTTAAGTGGTACTACAGTTATAAAATATAGTCAGTTTTTTTTTATAATCTTCTAATTTAAAAACAACTACGAAATATCCTTGCCATATTTTTACGTGATACATTTTACGTTTATAACCTACATTTCACTAAGGAACTACTAAAATATTTTACCAATTTAACTATCAACTCTCGTTGACATAATTGTTGTGCACTGCATGTTATGCTTCAGTGTTAGAGGGACTTTATAACATTTCTACAGCTTTATGTTTGGCAAACTTAACTATAAACTCTTTTGCTACGATTTTCTATATGCAAAGCCTATTATGTTTTTAACCTATTTAAATGGTAGTGGAACTACAATAATATTTTTGTAATATAAATTTTTGTTTTATAAAGTTAAGTAAACTCTTCTAGCTATGTTTTTTTTTTGTAGAATGCGTGGTATGTTCGTACCACACTTTAGTGCCAGTTGGGTAATAAGGTTGAAGTGCAGTTTTTTTCTATGGCTTTTTATTTTACAAAGAGTTAATTTTGGTGCAACTATAGTTAAACATGACCACGTACAGGTGACATGACAACGTATTATTACTTAAGACAGTAACTAGATTCATGTGTGTATGGGTCTCGATGTGACTTGACCAGGAAGGCTGGTGAGAGCATGGTATCTTTCAAGAATAGGAGGAGGAGGGAGGTAGAATTTCACCTTGGTGATCTTGTGTGGTGCAGGAATTATTGCATTTCAAAACGAGCAGAACATTTTTTCTGCCAGGTTAGCAAACAAGTTTGTAGGTCCTGTAAGGATCATTAAGAAATTAAAAGATGTTTACCATGTGGAGAAAGCTAATGGCATTTTTGATGGGGTATGGCATGTGTCTGACCTCAAGCCTTTTCACTGTTAAGTCGTGACTGGAAAGGGGGATCTGTCACGATTATTATTTACTTTTTAGCGACATTTTGTGCTTCTTTTAATTTTTGTTATTTTATCGTGACTTTGAATTCTTGTTTCCTTTCGGTTTGACAACCCAAAGGACAGACCCGATTAACTGTGCTATTTTATGTTAATTTAAGTTTGTGTTGAGTTGTATAAATACCTCCTGTTCGTGTGGACAAGGGAGGAGTGTTACTCAAGGTACGTTTGGTGATGTTTATTGAGTAGAGTAAGCTATCGTTTGTTAGTTGTGTACTCGTGTTTAGTACGAGATATGGACTGGTGATATTTTATAAGCAGTTTATTAGTCGCCATTGCATTGTCAAGAGTGGGTAATTTTGCAATATATTATAGAATAGTCGAGTTGACATTCTTAATTGAAGTACAAGTGTGGTTACTGTTAAAGGCGCGTGCTGTGATAAACCTTAGTCCTGTTAAACTTTTTCTGGTAGCTGAATTATTCATTAGTGTCTCAGTGTTCCGTTTTGTGAGACATTTTTTACCGTGAGTGAACATTTTCTTTTCGTTTACTATTTTTATTTTCATTATCGTTTTGAATTTCCGAGAAGTCAACTATTATTACTGCAGAAGAGTAACTTTTATTTAGTGCGTCTGTTAATGTTCGAAGTTATAGTTTTGGAAGTACTTTACGTTTTCAAGTGTAACGACCCGTTGTTGGACTTACTCTGGCCTC
>KZ880944.1:21643-32559 GCA_003456935.1 Machilis hrabei
CATTTGAAAGGTCACTTCTGTTTTTGTTTGCAAAAGTGGACAAATACAGTCCCAGTTTACTGCTAATCTTGTTGCACACCTCTTTTAGTGTTGAAAAGCTTAGTCAGTTGAGCCAGGTAAACAGCATTTCATAATTGGAAGAAATCCAACCATTCAGACATCTTTTCATACAATCTGGCTTAATACGTCTAAACAAGCAGTGCGTAGTATTGAAGCAAGATGATTGCCTCTAGCAGTGTTAGTATNAAGCATAGTTTTGGTTCTTTCTACTCAGGCCATGTAATTAATTCATGTTTGTCAATAATAATACCTAGATTTTAATAGTTAAAAGAGGTTTTTGTAATGTAAGATTTTCAACACAGTGGAGTAGTGAATCAAGTTCGACAAGAGAAAGAAAACGGATTTTGCTCAGGTCGTGTTAACTTTGTGATGAAGTTTAGGTTGCATTTTTCTTAAANAAATTGGTGTCAATCTGCNAATTCCCAATGTCGGTTGGCAGTAATATTNNGTATTATTGTTGGCATATCGGTTTGACTATTTTGTATACACTTTTTTGGTCTTGAAACTCTGGTACATAACTACCTTTTACTTGTTATTTCATGAGCAGTTGTGTTCTGTGAGAACAGCTTTCACTGTTGTGGTCACCTATTAAACAAGTAATTTTTTAAAAGTATTTCAAAGGATTGGATTGTGCAAGACAAACATAATTATGTAAAAAAAAAGGTAATCAATGAAATTTTAATGCACATTTGTTAAGTATGATTCACTGTTAAAAAGATTGGTTTGCTAAAGATATGATAGATTTTTTACATATAAATATACCTCACTAAGAATGAGCTAAACTTACAAAAATAAGCCGCTGCTAATAAACTTACCCACTCTGCGTTTTCTTCTGTCTTTGCCCATCNTACACATTAATGATCTCCTCTCCATTACTACAAATCCCATCCACAGCTTTGCAGACGATAGTACTTTACACTCCAATCTTTCTTTCCAACGTAACCCAATCTGACCTTTGTTCATCACACTCCACTCTAGCTTCATGTATGAACACAGATCTTCAACATATTCTTCAATGGGGCTCAGAGAATCTGGTGAACTTCAACTCCAGCAAAACCCAGTCTTGTCTCCTGACTAAAAAAGTTAACTAGAATGCTCCTGACCTCATTTTTTAAAACAACTCTACTTTTTTCCCTCGAGTTTCCAAACTTTGGAACACACTTCCATCAAATGTTTTCCCTGATACATACAATCTTCAAACCTTTAAAACTAAGGTTCATAAACACTTGCTTTTTTCCTAGTTCTGAGTTTACTTTTGGCACTCACGGTGCTTCTGCATTTCTTGACTTGCTTATCATAAAAAAAAGATAAAAAAAATGCCCTTTGCATAAAGACAAGATCCAGTAATTTTAATCATGTACAGTGAAGGAACTTGGAAAATAGCAATAAAGAAAAAATGGAGGGATGTTAGTAGAGGTGCAGAAGGGTTGCCTGCAGAGATTAGGTAGGTATTCATATGTCAGAGAAGGCTCAACATCATGAAGTGTCTTGCACGAGGTTATGAACATATTTCATGGCACACACAAAATGCTGTATGAAAATTTATTTGAAAGTCTGAAGAATTGTTCTGGAAACTAAATGGGAAAAGTAAACACAAAGTAAATATATTAAACAGCTTCATACGTTACTCCGTAACACAAAAAGCCACTCATTACTCTGCAAACTGTTGCTTTTTGTCAGTTTGAAACATGTAAACAACCTATTACGAAATTATAAGTGCCCCATGTTAAAAAGCAAACAAAAGAAAACTGGCAATACAACTTATTGTTCTCAAGAAGTGAAGTCAGTAAAACAGAATAAAACAACGTTCTATATCCAAGAAATCGAGTACAACAGCTCAAATCAACGGTGTACAGTATTATAAAGATGTTCTTATCACAATGCCTTGTGTCTTTCTCTTTTAATATTGTCATGTGTAGTGGCAGATAAGTACATTATATAACAATCACCTTAATAGGCCAGAGAGTATGTGTATACTTTGATATTTTAGTAATAGTGTTTTTGCTTATCACATATGATGCTCACCACNTAAAACAAGTGTTATTTTGTACCAGCCATGTAGTCTAAACAGTCTCCTCCAAGTACATACTAATTCTAGCAGCTAAATTGTTGTTGCCCGATAAAGTTCTGACCTCTGTATCCTTTTTTGCAGACTCGTCTGTAATAAGCTCCACAGTCTTGAGCAGTGAGGAGAGTGATGACAGCAGTCAATGTGATTTGGATTGTGGCCCNCTAGATCCCAGCGATTCNTCGCAGCAATGACCCTTCTCCTCTGTGGGGACCAAAGAGCACAGTGACGACGGAGAACCCGGCTCGTGTCGCATCCTGAACTTTGTCACTTGTCGGCCAGAAAAAGCCGAGGAGAGCGACGGAAGATCGAGTTTGGGTCTCGCAGGCGAAACTAGCGATGCTTAATGGTGTTCGAGACTCGAAACGAGGCCCCCACGAGTGACTGCGTGTTCGTCCCACAGTGACAATGTTGGCGNGGTGTCGATTGTTTGGAAGTGGGTCCCGGTGTCACTCAGTGATGCATCTGCCTACACACGGTGTCAGTGGGTAGGCGGCAGTGATATGTCATGTATACCTTTAACTCATAGTTTTTAAGAGTGAACATTGATTCTGGCAGGTGTAGTTGTAAGATTTAGAAAGGCTATGCCTGTTTGTTGTTCAGAGATAAGAATTCTCTTGTTTTTAGTCTTAATTACGCTCTTGTAAAAAAAAGTCTTTGAATGCTAATCAGTGAGTGTTGCTATTCATGCCTGTTAAGTATCCTTGTCTACACATAACAAAGAAAAGTTAAGGATTGCAATATCCTTAATGTGCATGTGTAGGCTTTTAATATCAACTTGGCTTTGTAATACAGGTCCATCAAACGGTANGTAAACTTTTACATAGGCTGCTGATCTTTGAAACCATAACTTGCTGTATTTATAGAGTGGGTATACTTTTTGTTGTGCCTGGATCTGTAATGCCTTCCACCAGAAATGTATACGTTAAAACTTGGACAAGTTCAAGTTTTTTAAACTCTGAACCAGCCAAATCAATTGTGAGAGCGTAAAAATGAGTATTTGAGAATNGTTTCTTATTTAGACCTTCCATTTTCCTGCATAAGAACAGATGTTGGTGTTTAGTGGTGAATTCTAGTGCAGCAGAAATACNTAGCATAAACATCATGTATACCATGTTCTGACAACAAATGCGTCTCACAGTATTGGTGAATGTAATTTGTCAAGAACTCCACTTATATGGACGTCAGTATTTTTTCAATATCGATAAATCAACATTTTCTAAATATCGATATTCAAATATTAAGTTTTGAAATTTTTTAATTTGAAAAATACCTATGTCGAGTGTTTTGAAAATTTCAAATTTCTTAAAATATCAATAAGAGTTTTGAAAAGTTTGAATTTGAAATTGAAAAATATCTATATTGAGTTTTGATAATTTCAGGTTTTTAAAATATCTAAGAGTTTGGTAAATTTCGAAAAACGCCCTTATTAAGTTATGAAAGTTTGAAGAACTATCAAAGAGGGTATGTATTCTATATTTTCTTAAAACTTGATGCAGATATTTTTTGAAATCTTAAAAACTATATTGACATTTTTGAAACTCTGTATAGATATTTTACGAAAAACGCCCTTATTAAGTTATGAAAGTTTGAAGAACTATCAAAGAGGGTATGTATTCTATATTTTCTTAAAACTTGATGTGGATATTTTTTGAAATCTTAAAAACTATATTGACATTTTTGAAACTCTGTATAGATATTTTACAAANATAAATATACCTCACTAAGAATGAGCTAAACTTACAAAAATAAGCCGCTGCTAATAAACTTACCCACTCTGCGTTTTCTTCTGTCTTTGCCCATCNTTTTGCATTTCATTATTTGACATGAGAACCATTTTAAATTTACCTGTGGGTGACACACATTTTAAGGTATGTGGCAACATGGATAATAAGGNTGAAGGACTTAATTAATGTAGGGTATCATATAGTCGCTGATATGTTAAAAAAAATTACCATGTTAAGAATCATTGCATCTTTGTAACCAAAATACCACATTCTACATTCCGTATGTGATGGGCTAGTAGCAAGGGAGATGATCACACTTGGCAATAAGAACAATATATAATATGTCTAGGTTTGGTTACCGATACAAATGAAGAATTGTTTAAAAAATCGTTAAGTCAACATAAATTTGACAGTTTGTATGGCGAATACTTAGAATTATGGAAAAACGAAGCAAACCGTTTTATTGATCTGAAACCTACATACTCTTGACATCCAACATATTGCAGTATCTACTACAATATAGTAAAATATTAATGGATAAATTTTGGTGGTTTATGCCTTAAAAACAACAAATAAGAATAATGCCTGTATTCATTATATGATGTTTTTGTTAAGAAATAAATACCATCGGTAAATGCTGTGGATGTTACATCCTAGTAATCCATTTTGTGGTAAGACATTACCGTAAGTACTGAATTAGTACCAACACCGCCTAGTTTGGATTACCATGTTTTCCATTAAAAGATGCTTGTAATATTAAATTGAACTATTTCGCTAGCTTTTTCGTGCATGTTTTTTACTATTATGAGTGTGAAACTGATTATTGCTACACTTCATTTGGCAACTGGAATTGCGTTTGAATCTCGTAACGGCTAAAACTATACAAAAATGAGATATAAACACATGCATTATATTCAAGAAGTAATGGTGTGTGCAGTCAATTTGTTTTGTCTTGTCATTAAGACTTTTTACCGTGAGATTAGTTTGCATGCGATTGCGATTTAATAGGTAAGTCGTACTATGCGTGTTTTTTTTTTTTTTCGAGTAAGTGGGTATGCTGTCTCAAGACACCACTCGTTTTCGTTTTTATTCCTCGAAGCTGCAGCGGCTACAGTTAGCAGTTTGTAATTAAAGTATACGTACAACGGCGCCACTCCCGAACGAAGGGACGCGTGCCGAAATACACTAACTATACGATAATACGAGTTTTCATGCATACTGTCTGTGATATGTGTATGAAGTTATGTTCTGTAGAATGAGAGAATAAGTAAGTACACAAACAGGTGTAAGGGCTGGTTGTTTTGCAATAAGAAAATAATTTTACTTTAAAATACTAGAGTATAAGCGTTGTAGATAGTGTGTTTGATATTTTGAATGTGTAAATCTTCTACTGTGTGTAACTTTGACTTTCCCTGTTCTAAAACAGAAAATAATTGTGAATAAAGGATTTTAAAATATATTTAATGTATGGTATAAAACCATATACTTTTAGGAAAAGGTGTTTTGATGCAGTTTATTTATAATTTTTACAGTGCTAGTATAAAGACTTTCTCCATTACTTTTACTGTAGTAGTCTAGAATAAGTAGTATGCAAACCTCGAATTCATTTTTTGTCGCTATGCGGAATCCAAAAGTGATAAACTCGCGATGGAAGGTGCTGCAATCTATTATCNGAATTTTGAAAATTTCAAAACTCGATATATCGATCTCGTTGAGTTTTGATATTTGAAATCCAATATCGGACCGCGCTACACTTAGGTTGGGAATGGTACGCATTAAAATCTTCTATACTTTCAGTAAAAGGAAACTCTTATCAAATGTGATTTATGTTTGTTTGAAACTAATTAAGTTATAGAATACATTTTTTAAGGATCACAACACCCACTCGAATCAGACTAGTGACGTTGCCACGGGCAACCATCGACCAAGGCAAGTCGAGGACATAGCTGTATATATCTTTTTGCACTGCTTCTAGTGTAAGAATTGAAACAGATGTGTGAGAAACTGTGTATACTACCTGGTCAGAACAATAAAANCAAACTGATCCACCAAATTTGGAGGTTCACAGCTGTGATCCGAGTTCAGTCTTGTATTTTGATGGGGAAAAGTAGCTGCATTGTTCAGTGTAAAGTTCAGTAATAGCAAATATATGATTGAAGATTATTCTGATTCTTCAGAAGATGATTTGGCAATATTACATGGCTAAAAAGTTGTTAAAAAGCGTAGTACATAGCCTACCTTATTGCTGGGTTCTCTTTTTCATATTGTCATAGCATAGCCTCAGGCTATTCCACGTCCGGTTGGAAGCATACGCACTTTAAATTTTTCTGCTAGTTTTTTTTCCCACCCTTTCTTTACATTTCGATGTGGTAGCTACAGTCTTTTTATTTTCAATCGTTTTAATGTTATTTTACACTAATTCTAGTAGCATTGTTTTCTCCTTAGTACTAAAGTTTGTTGTCAGTTTTCCCATTGTAACACAGTCCACACCTACACTGACAATCGTCAAAAACTAAACAAAAGGCCATGTTGGATTCTCTGCCAATGAGGACAAAGTTCAGCGCTGTTGCCAAATCAGATTTTCTTTGATCTTGCTTTGAACTCAGTTCTATTGANCTTGGCCATCAAATGACAGAACTTTTGATCCTCAGTCAAAAGTAAGTTCAAGTGAGCCAAGATCATAATTGTTATTGGTGCAACCGGCCATAAGTAATATAGAAATTGATTGGCCATTGTCAAGATCATTCGGATTAGAATTTAATAATATTACTTGCGAGGTAGGTCTTTTTTTTTTTCAAATGAAATATTAGAAAGCAATTGTTTAATATAAAGACACTGAACTACGTATTTTCCTTGCAGAAATCAACGAGGAATCAATTCCTGAAGTCTGTGGATGCAAATTTGTATATCTTAATAATTAATTATAGTGAACAAAGAACTTATTTAGTCTTTTAGGCTTTGGCAACATGAAGAGTACCATATGCTTGCCAACAAAATTTGTCTCTTATGAAGAGTGTTCACTTATTCCATACAAACCCAAACGGTTTTGGTTTGTAATACGTTCTTGCAAACTTGGTTTTCCAAATATTTTGACGCTTCTGTGAAGTAACAGTG
Organism: Machilis hrabei; assembly: GCA_003456935.1. NCBI lineage: Eukaryota > Metazoa > Arthropoda > Insecta > Archaeognatha > Machilidae > Machilis > Machilis hrabei. The sequence continues at coordinate 28,613 of KZ880944.1, forward strand.
TTTGTCTTCCATCCATTTGGCATNGGCTAAGCTTATCTGTGGAAGAATTACTAGAGCGTAAATATTTGCTCATAAAGAATCAAAGCACTTTTTTAAATCGGTATATAATCACGCTCAGTGCTTGCACAAGNCTCATATTGTTGACGTTACATTGTTCCGTACGACAGGTGTTATTACGTTTTGCGTGTTACNTGAATACAATAGCTAATATTTTGAAGTACAGTACNTCACTTTTCTGCCTACACATCTACAATATTACCTCTGGTTGCTGTATTGAATATCTATTTTGTACNGATGTTTATTTGAATCGCATATTAGCACATCACAAACCACCTCAACAACAGAACTTTCAACTTAATACCTCTGTTTCTGTATAAATGTACATATAGTATGAATATACATTAGTTTATAATTGGTCCAGGGAAAAGACTGTCGAGATTGCATCACGTCATTTGCGCCTTTTTCTGAAAACNGCGNAAAAAGCTGTTGTGTNCTTGCCAAACGAGAAGTTGTACTTCTTTCGAAATACCAAACTTACAAATCAAATCCTGTATACGAAATAGATGTAATATATCTAAATGCCTTTCTAGAGTTGTTGTGTCTTTCATATTGAGAGTGAACAGCTACACAACTTTCAGGCCACGTTTACCAATTTTTTTTTTATTGTAATTTCAAACTCGGTGTACAAGTGTGAGGTCTTGTGACGTCTGTGTGAAAAGATGAGTTCTTTTCATGAATACAGCTTTGAGTTCGATTTGTTTGTCTGACCTACTGTTACCCTTTTCCTGCTACTATTTATCTGTTGTTTACAGTTTTATGTGGGAACTTTTTATTGAAAACAAACCAGTTTTACAGGGTGATACAAAATTGTGCACAACAGACTTTAAGAATATGTTCCTCGTTTACTTCTAACTCAAAAATGTGTACCATTCAACGCTCGTCATCAGGAATCTTAAAATTGCTGCTGAAATTCTTTGGAATTTCTCACCAGCTCTGGGATTCGAACCCATGGTCTCACGACCCACAGTCGAGTAGGCTGTGGGTCGTAAGATTGTGGTCNGCAGAAGCCGANTGGANTATGTATTNAACTGTGTAGCANGAAATCGTGGGTTCGNATCCCAGANCCAGAAAATCTCNGCAGCGATTTCAAGATGCANGTTGACAAGATAGAGATATCTTTCNAAACTTAGCAATAGGTAATGTCCAACTAATGGCCGGTTGCACCATTGAAGATCAAAAATGATCTCGGTTCAAAGTCGTAGTTAAACCTAGTTCTCAGAAAAAAGTGTTGCACCATTGCAAATCAAGACTTGAACTTGGTTCAGATCATGGANCAAACTGATCCACCAAATTTGGAGGTTCACAGCTGTGATCCGAGTTCAGTCGGTTGTAGTTTGGTGGGAAAACTAGCTGCATTGTTCAGTGTAAAGTTCAGTAATAACAAATATATGATTGAAGATTATTCTGATTCTTCAGAAGATGATTTGGCAATATTACATGGCTAAAAAGTTGTTAAAAAGCGTAATACATAGCCTACCTTATTGCTGGGTTCTCTTTTTCATATTGTCATAGCATAGCCTCAGGCTATTCCACGTCCGGTTGGAAGCATATGCACTTTAAATTTTTCTGCTAGTTTTTTTTCCCACCCTTTCTTTATATTTCGATGTGGTAGCTACAGTCTTTTTATTTTCAATCGTTTTAATGNCGGCTACAGCTGATAGTCTCGGATTTGATACTACCCGACTCTCTGCAACTTCATAAACCTGAAAAATAAAGGTTAGTTTTAAATTCAATTTCAAACTTTGACCTGCCACCATTTTGAAAATGAGCGTCGTAGCAAATAATTTTTTGTCTCTATTAGACCTTTCACATGATGTATCACACGACCCCCCTTTCCATTTAAATTTTTCACGTTGGGCCGGGGCCCCGCGTTAATATCTTGTCAGGGATAAAGCAGCCCCTTGCAATCATGGACCACATGTTTCGCCGTTTCTCCAAATTTCTAACGGTTTCCAAGATCTGCAGGGGGGGGTGGAACTTTACAAACACCCTGTATACTAATATGTTACCGACTTCTGCAGACATGAAATATTTCAGTATTTTTTCAAATGGGATTTATGTAACATTCCCTTGTCAATGCTGTTAGCAGTAACTGGAATTGCACTTCAATGTAATGTTATTCCAAAGTTTCATTTTTTTATTTTTTCCTGATTAAATGTTTTAAAATATCTGGTTATCTGCAGGTAATATGTAACAATAAAACCAGTTTAAATGTGTAGTACTTGCATTAATTATTCACAAAAGTAATAGCGGAAGGAAAATTAATTTTAGTTCTTTCCGCCCTTTCTTATTTTTTTACAGTTATTGGATGTATATGACCAGTGAATATGAAAGGCTGTTTTATAACACATTTTTGTTCTTGAATAAGTAAATATCACAAGTTTTGTGTGCGAGGCATATATTGAAGAAAATTACATTTTCTTGTGTCAGATAAATGGGAAAGAAATAATTGTGTATATTTTCTGAACAGTTCTTTCATTATTTCTTGTGACTAGTCAGATAATGGAAGGAAGTCTTTATTCAGTATGTGAACTCTTTTGTGTAAATACATTACTTTACTCATTAATTATAGAATTACATTTTGTAGTTTTTATAATCTTGAGATTCCTGTATTGTTATCGTTTAAAACTCTGTCCTTGCTTGTGTGTGTGTGTGTGTGTAGCTCTGTCATGGTACCAAGATTTTTAAAGCAAACTTCACATATGCCATCCATTCCTCATCTTGTTGTATCCCTATTCCAACAGTCCTCTTTATAAAAACTGAATTCAATAAATTAAGACAGCTTAAAATGAAACNGGTGTCTCGTCATTTTATTCCTAATCTCGCTCTTTAAAATGCAGGTAATGAATAGATTATTAACTGGTTAAGCTCCAACTAGTCTAGATTTGGTTTGTAGGCNGTTCATTAGTTCCACACTCTNGCCAACAGATGTCAGAACCATCAACTCCACAAATAAAAGCCAGAATATAGCTGCCTGATTTTTGTATTATCTCTGAAAAGAAACAGAATTCCTTTGTTGTTCAATCGTAAACAAATATGGTTAAAATGGCAGTGAATTTGTATGATGAGTATATTATGCTTATTTGGCAGGACTTTGCAATAATTAAAAGTACAGTGAAATGTCTGGAAGTGACAGAGAAGCAATAGGAAACGATGTGTTATCGGGTACTGATAACGGATGTCAAGTACAATAAAAGAATTCAGTAAGTACACATTGCAAATTGGTGTCGCTACATTGGTTGGACCCAATTGGTGTTCTACATGCAGTAACAAAATATGTTTTTGCTGATACAGTTTTGCATACTTTGTATTAAATACTTAAGAATTATTTTCTAGGAACATGTTTTATGACAATAATATTTATTAAATGTTCTGAATACAAAATATAGAATTGAAATTTTATAATTTTGCAATTTTTTGTCTGATTTTTAAATAGGCATTGACAAAAACAAATTTAATACCATATAGATGAAATAACAATTTTATTGGCATTTAACCACTTGTGTATTATGATAATTTATAATGGTTTTAAAAAATAAGTACAGAAACACTGGCAATATACCAAACTATGGGGCGGAGTCTAACCATTTAAGCCATAATTGTCGACTCATAAATGTACCCAAAGTGTAAAATATGCTACATGTTGGGGTTAACATACAAACACCTCGTTGGAAGAAAATAGGGGTTAAGTTCAATGTGGTTTCTTAATTGTTGAAGTACATTAATTAAATATACAGGGTGTTTCAAAAGGTAGTACACAAACTTTAAGAGGTGATCGGAGAGGTCACTCTGATTCAAAATAATATAGGAACATGGGGTCTGCGGTGTACCGTTTCCGAGTTTAAAAACTTTAGTGTAACCAATGAGGCGAGAGCTCTCTTTAACAG
>KZ880953.1:2780-17403 GCA_003456935.1 Machilis hrabei
CTGCCATTTGAAATTTTCAGGTTGATAGGTCTACCAGGCCTATCATACGGTTCAGTATCACGATTATGCGTTTTTAAGTTTCCCACAACACTATTATATGTAAATTGTCACTGGTCCACTTCCAATGCACCAAGAGTGCTGAAATTTGGCACGCAGTCCCAGTTCTGGTGACAAAATTAAAGTTTGGCCATAGTTAGACCCACTAATCCTGGTCCCACCATACAATGGTTCACATAAACTTTTTTCACTTAGGATGTAATAATTTGCTAGATGACCGTAGTGAAATAGCTAATATTAGCCTAGTGCAGAAGAGGTTAAAGAACTAAGGAGATATAAAAAATTAATAATAATTTCAAATGTGATATATGTAAATTGTCACTGACCCTCTTGTCCACTTCCAATGCACCAAGAGTGCTGAAATTTGGCACGCAGTCCCAGTTCTGGTGACAAAATTAAAGTTTGGCCATAGTTAGACCCACTAATCGTGGTACCACCATACAATGGTTCACATAAACTTTTTTCACTTAGGATGTAATAATCTTGCATTGGTGTGTAAAGGTGAAATGCTTGTCACATTAAATCGTGTTTGGGTTTTCATGATTAACCCTTCCACAGCAAGGACATACGTGTGGATGTCATGAGATTATACACAGCAATAGGATCTGGTTTTTGCATGGTCTACAGAACTGAGGGTGACTATTGTTGCTAGATGACCGTAGTGAAATAGCTAATATTAGCCTGGTGCAGAAGGGGTTAAAGAACTAAGGAGATATAAGTAAACAATATTTTTTTCAAATGTGTTTTATGAAACTGACTTCAGTGCTCTAGATTGGTAGGTTGCAAGTTGAAATTCAGCGTGAGGCGTAACCAGTAGCCATCATTCTGACTTAACATAAACACAGTAATGTCTCACTTTTGATGTTGTTCATGGACTTGAGTTATGTAGATTACACAAGCATTTTCATGATTGGGCATTTTATTTTTGAGTTTCAAATGTATATNTAAGCCAGGACTATATTTATAGTTGATAACCAGATCTACCAGTTTCTCAGTGCTGGTCATAAATCATAGTGTTGCAGTTCTTAATTGCATGAAATGCAATTTATGTGGACTTCGTTTGGTGATCACTGATCAGGCTAGGAGGTTGAATCCTGCAAATGGTATAGATATCTTATATTTGTTAATCAAGTCCATTACAAACTTAATGTTCACAAGCTTGGAACTGCTCCGGCTGGTGATATTTCCCCATGCTGAGAGTGAAGCTTGATTCTCAGTGACAATGCCAAGTTTAGCCAACTGTTTGATGGTGTAATCTACACTGGCATCCAAAAGTTAAGCATAGTTGTGAAAATGTACAAAGTAAAGGGTTAAAACCAATGGATCAGCAGATATTTTTTATGTAGATTAGTCGCACAGCTAAAGCAATCTCTGTGCACTTTAAAATAGCGTAAGATGGTGCCAGCCAGATATGCAGATATAGTGCAGTGCAATAAACACAGCTTACTTTACCTTGAATGTCTTGTTCCATTTTCTTGAAATCTCCTTGAGAAGAGTTGTTGTCATTGTTGATCAGGAACTTAATGTGGAACGAAGACGCCAGGTTGACCGTTTGTTGCATAATAGAGTAATCGAAGTAGGACAGTCGCAGACTAAGGGGTCCAGAGCACTGAATGTGGTACAAAATGTCTTTTTGCTTTTTTTATTTGCTTTGCTATTGGATTATGGTCCCACTGTTATGACATCTCAGGTCTAATGGAGACCCCATCTGCGTCGTAATGACGCTTCAGGATAACTGAATTTTGAATTTTGCCACTCAGCCGACACATAGCCGGAGGTGGGATCTTTTACATCGAACATTGATGGGACCCGCCTTTAACGTGCCTCCCGGAACACGCCTANGATCATACCTTAGTGTGGAGTGCTTCACAGGCAGACTCGAAGGTTAACCCTTTAAACCCAGGGCTAGGAACCGGTCCCGGGATTTGAACCTGGGACCTCCCGATCAGGAGGCGAGCACTCTAACCACTAGACCAACCTGTCGGTTACAAAATGTCATCTGCAGACTTGTGAAAAGGTTCCAAGACACAGGAGAGGTATGACGCCAACCAGTACAAGGTGGATCAAGAGTCGTAACCCCTTAGCAGGACCAGTACCTTGCATTAACTGCACGGCGTCTTAGGACGAAGTCGTCCAGGCATCTCTCTGCAGAGCTTATAGCTGCCTCAGGAGCAAACATTTAAAAACAAAGGGCATGACAGATGTCCAGCAGAACAGGGAACCTGTTACAGTTCCAAATACATCAGTGAAAGGGACCAATTTGGTGGATGTGGAGACCTTGTATAGGCAGGTATCATGTTGAATTGGCGCATAAAGCTCCACATCTTCGACAGAGGTACGGACACAAGATACTGGAACCTCATGTTAGACTTTTCAGAGATGTCGTCGGTCCAAAGTTCTTATTCATGGATGATAATACACATCCTCACAGAGCTCAGCTGATGGATGATTTTCTCTAAAGTGGAGATATCCAGCACATGGTGTGGCTAGCATGGTCCCTGGATATGAATCCAATAGAGCATGCGTGGGATGCATTAGGGAGGCGAATTACATCCTGTCAGCCTCCACCAAGGAGTGGGACTTGTTGCCCTCAGATATCTTGCATAACCTGATAAGCGAGGCTTGCGTTGCTGCACACCTTGTTAATCATAAAGCACCAGCTTTTTTACATTGCTTGTTTTTTTTACTGTTGTACTTGCAGTATGTAATTATAGAGGTATACCAAATTTCTTGCGTTACAACAATTGGTTTATGAAATATATTGATTATATTAACTTTTGGACACCAGTGTAGTTATGCGTTTGTCTGTGTTTCTTGAAAGAGTCTAGCCATGGAAATGCCGTATTTAGTCAACAGATGGTTCTGGGAGGCTTATTTACTGGCTGGTAGCAACTAAGCATCTCCATTCTCAGGCAGATAAAAGCAACAAAATTTAAATCAGCACTTCTAACTATTGTAGAGGTTATGACAGCAACTTTATCAGCTGAAGGAGGGACTTCTGTGTTGGTAAACTCGCCTTTAAGCTCTTAACAAAATTGGAAGAAAAAGCATTGGCAAGTGAATAAAACCATGCATATTAAAGCATTTTATGCATTGTGTTTTTGGTAATGAATCTTAAACTCTTATTTTGCAACAAAAAGTATGTTGCTTGGAGTCTCTCTAGAATTATCATGACAAGGATGTGTATTAAAGGACCCCGCACTAAATACATGGGAAAAAAAATTCTCGGTCAAATTGTCTGTAATTTCAGGAGAGGAAAGTTTTCGCCTTTCTAATCAAACTTTCAAATGTAACTGGGGTCTAGAAATGCATCTTTTTGAAGCTATTGGTAATCAGAAGTATGGAAAGGGCAATCTTCACTCCCAAAACTATGATATATGATTTAAGTATGATGATATAAATAATAACAAGCAATGGAGGATGTGGTCACAACAACTATAAAACCAAAAACAATGACAATAATCATAATCATAGAGAAGTACAAGAACGAGAAGATGAAAAAGGAAAATAACAATGATAATGGAGATGATAATTGAAAAGATAAGGATAATAATAATCATGTAATTATTATCTTTGCTCTTGTTGTCATTCTCGGTATTATCTCCGTATAGATTATTATTTTAAGACNACTTGTTACACTCTTTGTTACGGGTATTCCGTTGATAATAATCAGGATTCGCAACAATGACAATAACATGACGACTACAATGACCATGTCACGGACATTTACAGTTCCAAAAGCGAANTTTTTGTTACACATGGACAACAATTTTGGGTAGTTTGGGAAGTACTAACACTGAAATAGGGTCAATGTTAGTGGTTGCTTTTGTTGTTGCCTGCGAGAAGGGTGCAAGCTAAATCGGGGCCCTACCAGAAACCAGAAGAGCAAAATATTGTGGTTGGGTGTTTTTAAGGGGTACAGCTCCATTGAGGCATGTTTAAAGTGGGACATCTTAAATAGAATTGTAGGTCATGTACTATGTGATTTTAAAGGCCTTTAAAGAAGATCGGTGGTGTAAACCACATTTGATATCTGTACCCAAAACAAAATTGTGGTCAATAAAATAAAGTATACCCTCTCAAAAGTGGAAACAGTTAATATATTCAATGTTTTTGGAATAAAGTTTAGTACTTAGTACTGTCATAGTTACACAGAAATTGGTAAACAAAGANAAAATAACCAGTTCAGCTCGACGATTCAAGTGATGTACAAAAATGTGTGTTCTGCAATGAAACTTTAAAATATCTACCCATTAATGTTTATCAGATTTATGAACGATATAGAAATGTAGTCGGGAGGTACAGGAATTATAAAACCAGTTTTTGTTCATAATGTTGTAGATTATTTTTGGGTTGCCACGCAGAGTTTGAAATTTACTATTTGCCGATGTTCCAGCTACAGTACAATGTCCGTCATCAGGCTTGTCTGTTGCACACTGAAGCCAAAAGACGGCTAGTTTTGTGACTTCGTGTTGACAGTTGAAACATGGCTGAAATGTTGTCAGAAAGCAAATTTCGAGCATTGCAAAAAACAGCCCCAAAACAATGAACAACATTATAAACTATGGCCATGTAAGCCTAAGACTGAAATTAAGNTTTTCNTTGNCTTCAAACNGAAACAANGTAAGGACAGTCTTGTTNTATTAAGTTGAATAAGTTCTCTATGCATTTTGAAATAGCTATTAAAATAAGTCAGTACTTTTCAAAATTGCTTTGGATTACATTAGGTGTTTCAGAGAAAAATAAATTTTAGTCTATTGCATTAAATCCTGTTGCAGAGATGTCATTTTCAAGTTGCCTTTTTACAGAACTGTTAAGGGATTCATTGTCTGAAAGTATATTCTGTGTGCTTTGTGGGTCAAGTAAAGATCATTTATTGCAACTTTTAAAGGCTACTGGCTTGTGAGTTTTTAGCGTCGAGTACTTTCTACATTTAGGCAGAAGCAAAAGGGTGTGCAAGAAACGTATTATGTGATAATTTCCAGTGTTATTTCTTAAACTTTTTTTTTTTTTGCCAGAGTTCAACATGTATTTTTAATTTAGTGAACTTTGATTTTTGTATTGTACAGAAATAAGATTTATTCTTTAACGTCAACTACGTACAGTACCAGCATCGATTCTGTCACATCCAAACGAAGCGTAGCACGAAATTTCGTTTCGCTTAAAACGCAAATTTNATGATAAAACAGTGCTCACATCAAAACAACGCCACGTAATGGCCGACCCGGTTGGGAGGTGCTGACAGATAGATTACTAAACACCACTGCGCAAGCGCCACGTCACCATGACAGCTGAGTATCCATTGCCAACCTAACGGAACCTGAAAAAAAAAATAGCCCTCATATAAAATAATGTTTCAGACAAATGTTGCCTGTATTTTTGCGTAGAATTCGAATCTGCAAAGAAAAATGTAGGTTCCTGTTTGAAAAAAACAAAGTTGACCTTCAAACGACCTTGAAAACGTCCACCAAACAAAAAGTAAATAATAATATTGTTCTCCTTCCCCTTGAAAACAAAACATGTTGTATGAACAGTTTATTTGTTAAGTGCTTTTTTTTTTTCGAGATATTCATTTGTGTCAACTTGAATGACTCGCTCTGTATAAAGTTAAAGTGTGTTATCTTAATTTAAGTATGCCGGACTGAATTTTTCTTTTATATTTTGCAGCGTTTGAACCACGCATTACTCTGTTGTTGGTCTTAAACTTTTACGGTTTTGGATTGTAACCATTAATAGCCTACTTGGTGGATCAGAAATTGATTGGAATGGCTACTTTGCTGAACTTAAATTACTTAATAAAGTATAATTTCGTGAAAGGGAGTTTACTGTAAATGTAAGCATAAACAGAGCCTAAAATAAGTTAAACAAGTTGTAAAAGCTAAGTATTAGATACATGTAAATGTAATGGTATTTGCCTATACAGCAGTAATTGCAATAGGAGTGGAGATCTCATCCTGTATTTCATTGAGAAACTCATGAGTGTGATCTTGTTTTAATGAAAATGTTAACGATTATTGCGTCATTGTAGCACGTGGTTCAGTGCGTCATTGTCGCAGTTAAAACTATTGGCAACATTGTGTTGGTGACATGTCTACTGCAGTTCATGTTTGCTGTGATCGGAGTCCAGCTTTTTAAGGTAACGGAACCTCACAAAACGAGGGTCTTAGTGTGACTGACATTGAGCGTGGTGAGCAAGTGAGAGAGACAAACAGATTTGTAATTTGTGATGTAAAATATGTAATATTAAAATTATTAAACAGTGTAATTATCTGTATTATCAATAGACCATCTACAGGACTTTTTACATCATAATTTATGCTGGCAAATAATTGATAATGGCGGAGAAAATTGGGGGTTAAGTTACACGCGCCATGTCTTATACTTACTTTGCTCTATTTTGGAACAACGATATACTTAGCCTAGTCGGTAAAGAACTCGACTTTTAATCACATGGTCCCAGTTTGATCCCGGTAGTAAACAACATTTTTTTTTCTGTTTGTTTCTGTTCCTTGTAATCACTTTTATGTCCGTAACAATGTGACANTCCTTTTGTCTCTTTTTAGTCTCTTTTTCTTACATTATAGTCTCTTTTTTCTCTTTTTTAAGGGTGGTTTACCACTCCTAGGCCTGTAGTTGTGTTTGGGACCCTCACCAAGTAGGTTTAATAAACTACATTGAAGAGGTACAGCATAAGGGAGCAAGGTTTGTGTTGGGTTGTTACGACAGATTATATAGCATAACTGAAATGTTGGAACAACTAAATTGGGTTTCATTAGCCAAAAATCGCCGCAATAGTAGGATGAAAATAATTGATGGTCACATGTCATTAAACTGCGAACACGTGCTGCAAACNGCTACGTATCCAGGNNGAAACAATCATGTAAATAAGATAAGGGAACTGAGGTGTAGAACGGATGCTTATGTGTGGTCTTTTTTTGCTCGGGTGATTTGGGAATGGAATCGTCTACAAGTTGGTGCACTGCACCCCCTGCCAAAGACTAGAAGTTGATTGCAGGGTAAGATGTAGATGTGTCCAAAAGATTGGGTGTTTGATATTAACTAAAGCTGTCAAACTGCAAGAAAACATTGAAAACACNTAATTTAAAAGAATAAATTTAGTTGGACAAGTATAGAAAAAAAATAGGCTTGCTTGTGTGTTATTTTAGTTACCAGCCTTTCACAAACAGTTTCCATGAACATGATCATTTGGATAAGTAGAATCTTGTTACCTATTGATTCGGTCGTTGCTAAATTTATAAACCAACCTCTAGCTGCTTTTCGGAAAACTGTAGGGAGTTGTAAAAGTTATATCTGAGGAGCTCTTTTGGAATTATGGGTTTATCAAATGCTGGGTCAAATGAATAAAGAAGTATGATAAGTATGTGGAGAAATAGCTCAGGCACATATATTTCTTCCTGGGTGTTTGTTTTCACATTATTGTACCTAATTAAACGCTTTCAAGAAAACGATTGTTACCCTACTTTTTGGATAGTTCCTACTAATGTTCAGCAATATGTATACTGAAGTAACTATAGCGTATAAACAAAGGGCATCTATAACTTATATTACATGTCCTGTTCAATAAGTGTAAGGCCTGGTTCATAGAAACGTATACGTAGTTGGACGACGGACAGAGAAAGTTGAGTTGTATGTGTAGCTATGGCGTGGTTCATAAAAANGGAATTTTACAAACACCCTGTATAAGTAATTATATTATGTGTAAAAGAACTGCAAAAAATTGCAGTAAAAATATTGTCCAATGATTAGTTCAAATGTGCGAGTGATTAATTTAAAAGAATAGTTCACTGTTGTGAACAAAATGAACTATTTGGAGGAACGTGAGACAAAAGATGACAACTGTTATTATGCATATATTTATTTTTGTCCTCTTTCCCTCTTTTCATTCATTAGGAATTAACCTGAAGTCAGGCAGTGAGTTGCTATGGCATAGACTAACCAAATATTTTAACCTTACTGTTTTGTTGGAATTAATATGAGCAAAATCTGTCAACAGATAATGGGTAACAAGTAATACAATACTATCTTGAGATGATTGTAAATAAGTTATAATGAGTTTAATGAATGTTAAAAATACTTCACTATGCCCTTTTCTGCACTTATGAGCTTGTGAAATGGACATATGTTTATAAAAGTAAACTCAACACTTGAGTGATTCTTTTCAAATCAAATCAAATCACTTTATTCCTTTCATGCAATGTCGAATGTTACATATTGTGTTATTTATTACAGAAAGCACAGCCACAGGAACATTAGCTCGTGTGTGGTGTGGGTTATAAAACCAGAATCATTGTTTAACCCTTTGCGGTCCTATGTCGGACTCAATCCGACATTGAAAAAATGTCATTCCAGTTCTATGTCGGACTCAGTCTGACATCTAATAAAACACCCTTTAACTGATCCAATGTCAGTCTCAGTTTGCCAGAATGGTAAACGTTTTCTTCGTGGACATTGAGATGCATGGCTCTGCCATCTGTTGGATTTTTTGTGAACTTTTACAAGGCCAGTTGCTTTTGAAACACATAGATGTATGTCACCGCGTTTTGTTTTGTTTACAGTTTTAGTGAATATGGCGGGTACTAGCAAACAAGGTTTGACTGATGAGGAAATTAATAGATTATTACAAGAGCCTCCAAGTTCTGACTGATGAGGAAATTAATAGATTATTACAAGAGCCTCCAAGTTCTGATAGTGACATTAGTGATTTTGTGGTTGAGGAGAGTGATACAGATTTAGAAATAAGTGATACGAGTGAAAGTGATGAAGAAAATTATGTGAATGCACCTGTTGGTACTAGTGATAATGGCTGGGATAAGTGGAAAGAAAATGATTCTNGATCGGAGTCCAGCTTTTTAAGGTAACGGAACCTCACAAAACGAGGGTCTTAGTGTGACTGACATTGAGCGTGGTGAGCAAGTGAGAGAGACAAAAGGAATTGGCTGGTTGCTTTCCGTTCCGTGTATTATTGGCCAGGCTTGAGATGCCAGTTCCGTCACACAAAATTGAGTTTCCTTGTTGTATCACACTTTTGTGAACGTAGTTTTGTTTACTGGATTTAACTTTCAGTATCATACGTAGACGACGCCTCAGTTAGTCGTAGGTTCTGTACTCGTAAATAACGATTAGTTGACGAACCTCTTTCGCTTGGCTATCTAGATTGGTTTTTTATTAACCATTCTTTTCTCAGCTAAAAACCTTTTGTACTCTTACATTTACTCAGCATTGCAATCATTATGACAATTGTGTTTGTTGTGACAAAATGCACCTGTTAATATGTGAATTCATTGTACTAAAATAAAAACATGGAATGCTGCACAATTTCTATTGATCTTGCACAAGTTTTTGGCGTATTGCTAGGAAGTTATACTTGTCCCAGTGATTGGGAGNCAGGTGCTTATGGCTGGGGTGGCAATACCAGATTTTTTATTTAAATAATTTCCTTTATAAACATACATAATTTGTACTTTCATCATTGAATGTCGGCAGTACAATCTTTTATGATGTTTAGCAAGTCCCAAAAGGCACCGTGAGTATCAAAAATAAATGCGACTTCATATCTAGGTTTGGTGCCATTGTAGTTATAAACGGAATTTTGTTGTATGTTTAAACTTATTCAGGTTATTACTCGCTATTGTTGTTGCTGGTTAGCCATTGTTGTGTCTCATAATGATATGGCTTCTTCAGTGTTAAGTAAGAACTTTTAATCCCAGAAAAAGCCTTATAAATATGAAGTGAACTGTTGGTAGAGATATGCTAATGACAAGGACGATTGACTAATAGCCTCGATATGTTACGATGTGATGCAGCACTCGCCCTGTAGAATTTCGCTGGTTTGAAAAGCATAAGGCAAAGACATAATATTGAACCCGCCAATTGTTTCAGTATCACATAGGTTTTGAAACTGCCAGTGGTAAATGCAGCTTCAGCCATATATACATATTGTGAATGGTTAATATGGATGGCAGCATTCCATGGTTCAATTAAAAACATATCCTGTCTTCCTTCGTTCTTTCTTTGAATATTAGTTTTATGTTTGTTAATCTTTTGTTTTTGTTTTGGCGTGGCTTGTTTGCATGATGGTTATTAATGGCATGGTGGAACTGGTTGTTGTTTAAGAAATTGTGTTTGTTTGGTGGCTAATATCATCGAAGCTCCCGCCAAAGGCGAGATTCTTCCTTCTTAGTTTCCTGAATAGATTTCTTGTTGCCATACAGTTGATGTTCAATAGTTGTTTAATTTGACTGAATTTAGTCAAGTGAACTACTGTTTTTTTGTAATTTGAATATGTGAGACGAATGGACAAGTTTTTAAGTATTAATCGTGTTAAACATTTGATAATGATGTGTTTTCAAAATTTATTTATTTGCTATTTAACGTGAAATAACAAACGTACGTAATATAAACAACAAATGTTTACATGTTGGATTATACTTCTTATTATACAGGTTGAGTCATTTAAGTTGACACAAATTAATATCTCGAAAATAAAAGCACTTAACAAATAAACTGTTTATACAAAATGTTATGTTTTAAAGGGGAAGGAGAACAATATTAATATTTACTTTTTGTTTGGTGGACGTTTTCAAGGTCGTTTGAAGGTCAACTTTGGTTTTTCAAACAGGAACCTACATTTTTCTTTGCAGATTCGAATTCTATGCAAAAATACAAGCAACATTTGTCTGAAACATTATTTTATGCGAGGGCTATTTTTTTTTTTCAGGTTCCGTTAGGTTGGCAATGGATACTCAGCTGTCATGGTGACATGGTGCTTGCGCAGTGGTGTTTAGTAATCTATCTGTCGGCACCTCCCAACCGGGTCGGCCATTACGTGGCGTTGTTTTGATGTGAGCACTGTTATATCATGGCTAATATCATCGAAGCTCCCGCCAAAGGCGAGATTCGTTCTGTGATCCGTTTTCTTCAAGCTGAAGGCAATTCTGCGGCTGAAATTCATCGAAGATTGTGTGTTGTGAATGGGGAAAACTATGAGTGATAATGCAGTTTGTGAACGTCTGTAAGCTGTTTGGGTACCCATCGTGCACACAGTGTGTGGTAGCCGAGTCGTACTGTAACAAGGTCATAAAGTGCTGATCGAGAAATTTCAGGAAATTCAGCAGACAGTTCAGAAAGTGTGAACCGGCGGCACTCTATAACCACAGTGTTTACTTTTTCGACAGTGTCGTCTGTTGCTACGGACTTCCTTCCCTGACCCCCTTCATCATGGACATCAGTTCGTCCTTCTCGAAAAATCCTACACCACTTTCGCACTGCACTANTGAGTACTGGATATGTAAACCGGCTCGAATGACCCATGTGTGTCGAGTAGCCGTAAAACCTCACATCATCATCATAAAAGATCCCACCTCCGGCTATGTGTCGGCTCAGTGGCAAAATTCAAAATTCAGTTATCCTGAAGCTTCATTACGATGCGGAAGGGGTCTCCATTAGACCTGAGATGTCATAACAGTGGGACCATAATCCAATAGCAATAGCCCCTAGTTGATTTGTCCTTAAAACTCCACTGGTTTGACTTTTTTTTAAGCGTGAGAACGGTGCTGAATGCCATTAGAGGAGTTGCGAATGACTGCCTTTTTTTGCTGGTGGGGATTTAGGGGTGGAATAGAGTCGTTGAGTAAACATCGCTTGTTAGAAGCATACTTAATTTTGCAATGTGGTGCTTGTGTAAATAGGACCTCAACACTTATTTCATGATCCAATACCAAAATTTACCAGTGCTAGTGTTTTAGTGTCTNGCTTCGTTTGGATGTGACAGAATCGATGCTGGTACTGTACGTGTTTGCATTTCAATTATTGGATTTTCTGGCTTTGCGTTAATATATATAGTTAAATGTGCAAATATCATCGTTTTGNTAAAATTCTTATAGAAATTAGAATTGGTTGCTATATTTAGGTTATACAATTAACAAACAAAACAAGTGTTACCTCGGTGTTAACGTACTGTTAATAATTTAAGTATATATTGAGGCACTATTATTTTTTGTGCAGTGCATAATCTAAGTTGGAGAATCAGTACTTCTGATAATCTAAAAAAAATGTATTACATTTTTTTTCAGTATTTTTTGTTTTTACCAATACAATATTTTAAATGCACGCCAAAATGTTTTTTAACATACTGTAGTTTGAACGTGGACTACAGTATACAAATTTTGCCATAGGGTTGACTTTTCAACTTTTTTGTATATACGGTAGTTTAATTTTGAGTAGTGCAAAATGTGGATGGAAGAAAGGGGTTAATGTAGACAGTTGATTATTTTTGTGTGACCTGAAAACATCTTTTGTCTATTAGTCTTTGGATTATTACAAGATTTTCATTAAAATAAGACTCAGATTTTCAAAGTGTGCCTTGAAATTTCACACCTTGGTCAAATGGTGTTGAACCCAAATCTAACTGAGGTTGAAACTCAACATTTACAAGGGTCTGTTTAAGGAAACGGATTGTACATGTACTGTGATCCAGCATTCTTCAGTCAACATGAGCGTATATTTTGAGGGACATTTCTTTTCCATTCTCAAGAAGTGGAAAGCGGTAGTGCAAATATGTTTTGATAAATATTTTGTCATCGTCAAATTTTTCCTATATTAATAACAACTGCTATAATTATTTGTCATTACATTTTTACAGTTTAAATTATAAAATAAAAACTAATTGTTTCAATGGACATCAAGTTAGATCGTATACATAAACAGCAATACTTTAAACATTATTTAAAAGTTCAGTTTATTTTGTATTGCCATTTTGCTCAAGTTTAATTCTCTTCTTTGCTGCTTTTTAATAAAAAAGAAAAGTAGTTCAAAGATAATGTTAGGCAATTTGTGTAAATACAGTATTAATTTTATCATTTAATTATTTATTTTTTTTCTTTGGTTAACCCTTCTTTTCGGTCTGTTAATTAAAGTTGTAATAACCAAGTTAAGTAACTAAATACTTTAGCAAATTGTTATAAATAATTTCATCTTAAAAACACTCAAACATAAATAGAAAGTTAGTCTACAGATAAATAAAAGACGATAAATAT
Organism: Machilis hrabei; assembly: GCA_003456935.1. Classification (NCBI taxonomy): domain Eukaryota; kingdom Metazoa; phylum Arthropoda; class Insecta; order Archaeognatha; family Machilidae; genus Machilis; species Machilis hrabei. The sequence continues at coordinate 15,893 of KZ880953.1, forward strand.
GAATGGAGTGGTATGTAAGCACATTGTTTGTTGTGGAAAGATAAGAAATATGTATTATGCTTCAAACACTACTCGTAACCCTCTCTCAGTCTTTAATCAGTTTTTAATTTTAAGTAGAACTCAGTTTACTGCCTCTGCAAGATAAATGTTGACATGGCATTGAACTACATGGTGGACGTAGGCATTAGTGTGGAAGTTTTAAGTTAATTAAACTAGAATTAGGCTAAAATTAATTAAGGGTTGTTTCTTGTTGTGTGACATTTGGGTTTAAAGAGAGATGTATGTCTAAATCATACTCTTAGCGTTGTGATAAATCTTTTAATACTAGTCTTAATGTTTTTGACATTTGTATGTATACTATTTAGTTTTGGATAGTATCCTCTATCCAGGTAGCTATATTAGCTATGTTTCGAGAGACATGTCTACTTTTGGCATTGAGTATCTTTAAATCGCTACTGAGAATTTCACTCGGGCGCTGGGAATTTTAACCCATGATCCACTGTCAAGTATCTAATGCTCTCGGCTACCCTGAGTGGATTATGTACTGCAAACCCTAAGGCAATGTAGGAATGTGGCTTGGATATAAATTTGCTTCCTCTGGTGTAGAAAGTAATTTGTTTAAGTACATATAACTCGAAAAAATTAACATAAAAGGTGCCATGATCTGTTCACTTGTGGTCAGTGGAAGTGAAACAACTTTANGCAAAGATGCTCAGAGGTTATTATTCAGGGAACAACACGGATTTCTTAAGGGTTTATCTTGTAAAATTTAGTTACTTTGACTTGTGGAAGAACTATCCAAAATTGTAGACAGCAGAAAACAAGTAGATGTCGTATTCTTGGATTTCAGTAAAGCATTTGACACTGTACCTCACTGTTACACAAGCTAGAGGCTTATAAAATATGTGAACATTCAATTCTTAACTGGTTAAAATATTTTCTGGAGTCCATCTAACTAAACTCTGTCCAGGTAATGTCAGGAGTACCCCAAGGCAGTGTTCTAGGTCCGTTGTTATTTTTACTATACATTAATGATCTACCTGTGAACATCCGGTCCTCTATTCGGTTATTTGCAGACGATACCGTAATATACAGGGAAATAAAGGCATTTCGAAGTCGGAGATTTGTTCAAAGGACATTGAAGCTAAATTCATTTAAAGTTTAGCAAATTGCATATAATGCATTAGTATTACCAATCTTACAATACTGTAGTTGCAGGCCTAGGAGCGGGCCTCTTTTCTAGCTTTTAGTCTCTTATAGTCTCTTTTTTTGAGAGTCTGTCTCTTTTTTTGTGCCTTCAAGCAGTCAAGAAATTACAATTATTTAGTTTTGATGATCAAACACTCATTGAAAACCTTTGGAAACAAATCTCATCTGGTTCCAATGACACCAAAACTTATAGGTATGGNACAAAGTGCACATAAGCATTACACTATTTACCTACAGGAGCAAAAAGAGATTGAAAGAGGAAAAAGCAAAACAGAAAGCGGAGGAATTTCGTTTAGCTAAAG
>KZ880972.1:6521-16873 GCA_003456935.1 Machilis hrabei
TCGTTGCAACACTAGTATAAATTTAATTCTCATTTAGCTTAGGAGTGCTTTTCAGCTTGCACATAATTAAGATTTCCCTGTAGATCCAGAGTGATCGCAAACATGTAACACTGATTTAAGTTTTATTTTCTTTAGTTAGGCCTTACCTAAACATCAAATATTTACACTTATAGTTTTTATTTATGTCCAAAGTCGTCCATTATCACCAAATTAATTTTCACGGAGAGTCTGGATCTAACAAATCCTATAATTAAGCTCTAGGGTTTCAGGATACTTNTATATTTAAATCCTGAAGGTTTTTGCTTTTACACGTTTTAATGTTGTTTTTTTNTTNTTTTTCAGAAAACCGCCTCTGTATTTAACGCAGACACATACATGGTGCTGAGAAAACCATGACTAACAGTATTTAAGTAATAAAGCATTCTTAATGTGTCCACATGTTTTGAAAATAGAACTACATTCTTAATGTGTCCACATGTTTTGAAAATAGAACTACAATGTACCAGTGCCATAGAACTGGTTTAAATAGTCACTTTTGTGCTTCATAATGGAGGTATTTGGTAGTGCTCTGCTTGTGTCCTCTCATTAAAATTCGGATATCTTAAAGTAATGTGTTCAATAAATTTGCTACGAGTACCATTTTTAGATGTTGTTTGACTCGCTATTCTTGTTCAATTAAAACCTGCAAAGTTCTTGACTTGCATTTTAAAAGGTTCATAATTTTTGTATATGTGTTTTTGCAATGTAATACATTTTAACCAGTTTTGAGCCGCTGGAAAAGCCTCTTTAATATTTTTTTTAAAACGCATGGTGACGTTGTGAATGCAATATTACTTAAATGTCGTTAATTTTAGTTTGCTCAACACCAAATGTTCACGTCATAAACTGAGGCTGTTTTCTTAAAATCAATGTTAATAGAAACAGGCACTCGAACATATCTTAAGGATTAAAACATGAAAGTACTTTACCGGAAACCGTAGTGCTTAATTGTGTCTAACTTTGAAAGCTGAAAAGCACTCCTAAGCTAAACAAGAATGGTGTAAGTATTGGAAATGGGGAATAAAACATAAGATTTTGGTATGTTCATGGGAGCGATAAGTTAGGAACCAGCTAAATAGACTGCAGAGAGAAGAAACCTCTTTTTTTAAAAGCCTAGATTACTGAACTTACCCTTTGATATAATGGTTTTAGGGCAGCTTTTAATGAATGGTAGTGTTGTCCATGGACTTACTCTGGATGGTTTATCAGCAGCTGGAAGAACCACAACACCAACTCCACCACCAGCTACACCTTTGGGACCTTCCTTAGGAGCTCTGCTCAATGGTGCGTATCACCTCGATGCTATTTTTGCAAAAGGTACTGTACTGTTTCATTGCTAAAATTCAAAGGTTTGTAGTTACTCAACCCTTGGCCATAATGGGTTTTGCTTGTGCCATCCTTAGACTGTGTGGAGGAAGGCAGTGTTCAGATAAGACCAGTGTTGTGAGGTTGTCAGGCAAGGAATGTGCTAGAATTTCCAATTGAAATGCTTTAACTGATAGACGTCGCCTGTGTTGATAATAAGATGTGCATCGAATTAAGAAGAAATTGAATATTTTAAATTGGGATTTGCTTGCAAGTAAATGCTGGGTGTATCTGACATGTGCATTCAATTTTTGAAGGTGTGTATATAGCTGAAATGGATTAAAAAGGTATTAAAAACATAGGTCTATAAACATTTTGTTGTGGCTTGCAAGATTGTTGTTAATGAAATTGCAACTTAAAGTTAACGTTGGATTAATAAATATATTCATAAGAATTGAGATGGCGTAGAACAGTGTAGTTCCTGAAGATGGCACCTTAGTTATGATGCATGCTTAAATACATACCCTCATGAATGGGCAAACATGCTCAAAACTATCTGAAGTTATGTATTCTCTTGCAAGTATACTAGCGTTTGTTGAAAGTGGTACACCACTAAAGAGTGCATGTATAAAGTGTGTACCACTTTCAACAAACTGTAGTGTATTTAAAATGCATACTTGGAGACTGAATTTGGAACTGGAGTTGCACATGTAAGTATTTACTGATGCTTTAACAAAAATCAATGTAAATTGGATTGACAGAAATGAGCACTTCCAGATATTCCCATCAAAAATAATCCAGTGAATTAATATTGGGAGAATGTGCTGACCATGGATGATGCCTTCTTTAACCTGTATAGTGATCAGGGTACTCAGTACTAAAAATGCACAAAGAACAAAACTACAGAGTTGGTGTTGCGCCTCGGGTACAAACGCATTTCCCGTCTGACAGTCAAAGGCAAATTTTCAAGCAGTGTGGGTAGCAGCTCCTCAGAAACATGTTTTTGTGGTTGTACTGGAAGCCTTGTTGGTATGTAATATCATGAACTTAAGTTAGTAGGGATTCTAGACTATAAAGGGAATGCATTTTATTTATTAGTAAAAGGGGTCACTATGCAGTTTTAAAGGAGTATTAATAAGTTTTAAATAAATAGGGCAAGTTGTAAACACAAATATTTATGTAAATTAGGAAACCCTATTTATTTCCCGTTCTCTTTGTGTTCTTTTGTATTTGAAGGAGGGTCTCAAGTTGCCTCGGGATGTGTGTGTGTCTCTGTGAGAAACAGCTGATGGCGGAGTGATTTGGAGGAACGTCAAGAGCTGGAATGTTATTTATTCAAAACTAACTCGGTTTGGCACGCACATATAACGAAATATAGACTTCTATACTGGACACTGGTAATTAATTAGTTACGAAGAAGTGGAAGAAGTAATAACGACAATAATCGCTATACTAATTTTCTCAAGTGTAGCGATACGACGCAAAGCATCACTAAGTTGTCGGAAGCATCCGAGGAGAGGACGAAGTTAACAATGGAGGCTGCTGCCGCCAATACGAGTTTTATATGTGAATCAAGAGAGTCCTGTTGGATCTACAAACTAGAAAAAGTACTGTTTTCATAAACTTTAAGCCTAACATTCCATTCTGAGTTAGATCACCGATGCCTAGTTAATAACAACATTATAGACAAGCAGGGTTATTACATAGTTCAGGATATGGCCCTATAATTTAATAATTTGGATTACCTCCCTTGTATGCTGGCATGATTAAAATAACATAGAAGTGGTGAAGAAATATTCTCTATAGTTGTAGATAACAGTTCACTATTCACAGTCGTATGGAATTTGAAATCTGGTTTGAAAATGTAACTTTTTTGAATTATAGGAAAAGTGAGAATTTTTAAATGGTGTACGTAAAACGGTTTGTTTGTCATTATCGTGAGTAAGGTACGAAATGGTTCAGCTTCACTAATGACCAAACAGAGGTCAACAAGTTGTAAAACAGTTCATTATCATCTTGTAAGTAGTGTATGAAATTATGCCAGTTTGGAATACTAAATACGTACATAGGTATTGTTCATATTTAGTTTACAGTCAAAATTGTTTGCTCTAGGTGTAGAATAACACACTATTCATCCAACTTGGAATTCTTAAGTTTATATATAGCATTTCATCTGCAGTTAATGAAATTCATCTGTTTAGTTGATGAATTGTTTTGAGTATTGAAAAGGTCTTCGTCTTCCAGTCTTTTTATTGTTGAATTACTTGAACTCGTTGTTTTTTTTGTTTTAATTATATTTATCATGGTGTTACTCTATTAAAGAATTTAGTTAATCTAACTGACTGTCTTTTAACAGACTTGGCAACAGTAAATGGTACGGGGACATCTCTTGGCCGAGGACCTTCTCCGAGCTTGGATGCCACTGCTTCTTTGTTGCCTTCGGTTAATGGAGCTTTTCACCCGATCGTCTCCACTGGAGCCTCGGCAACCAGTATTCTTTCACAATCAGGTACAGTCAACATCACATGTTTATAGCGATAGTCTTACTTAGCAAATCCTGATTTAAGAAAGTAGTTAAGACCTCAAACTGAAAATTTAAAAAGCTACTTTCGAGTGTCCCACTTCATGCATACAAAATGTTTATATCGACAAAATGTGGGCCCTGTTCAAATAACTAATTAATGGAAAACACGTCCTGTTGAGTAATAAGCTGTTTAGAAAGTTTATTGAGTTTAATTGTATCGGTTGCTCAGAAAGTAATATTCTAAATATTTGAAGCATTCTGATGCCGAGGCCTTTTTGTCCCGGATCGTTACTGGTGACAAAATCTTGGAAACTATTCTGTTGTCGGTTGTGAGACTCCAAGAAACCCATCTTGCGCAAACCATTCTGAGGCGGAGACTAAAAGACGGTCAAAGAAGCNACATCATCCGTAATCGCCACAAAGAAAGAAATTCAAGACGATTCCCTCAGCCGGAAAACTCATGATCGCTGTCTTTTCGGACATTGGTGGGACCAGCGCTTCTGCCGAGTTCGGCCTCTCAAGAATCCAGCAGGAATGGTGTGCCCAGATTTTGTCACCTGTAACGATCCGGGACAAAAAGGCCTCGGCATCAGAATGCTCTACATATTTAGAAGAAATTGTTTTGTTTTGAATTCTATTGTCAGTTGTGAGTTTACAAGGAACCCATCTTGCACAAACCTTCGAAAATCCGAGAACTTCAATAACTGCAATCGCACTTCCGTTAGTGACTGAAAACTGTTGGGCCAATCATCACCTTTCGATGCGCCGATGCTCACGAATAATGGCATCAGCTCGGTTCAACATGTCTGGGCTGGTGGTTGCGGCANGACGCCCAGAGCGTGGCCAATCATGCAGCTCCATCTCTCTACTTCCTGAAGCTTTAACTCTCTGAGCCCAGCGACCAACGGTGCTCCTAACGACTGCACAACTTCCATACACAGTAGACAATCGTTTATGAATGTTCACAACAGTTTCTTTCTCTGCAACCAAGAATTCTACTACAGCTCGTAGCACGAGTTGTTCACAGACACCGTTTAAATTATAGTTATTGAAATTTGGAGACTTTATTATATTTAAAAACCGATGAAAGAACTAAGTGGCGAAAGTCCAGGTATTGCTGTACCTAATAATGAATATTGAGTTGTAGGGAAAGCACAGGTGTCAGTTTCAATACCTCTTCCTTCAGATTCTGCTTACAAGACTTTTTTTTTACTGCTATTATCCTTAATGTATTTTTTCAACATGCTTGTTGGTAAACAAATAAAATAAAGACAAAATTACAAATGCCTACACTTCAGTTTAAATGGACAAGCACAAAACAAGTGCCAGTAACAAAGTGTGCTTTAGGTGACACATTACAATTGAAATCACGTGATAAAAGCACAATACAGAAAATGTTGAACCTGCTAGACGTGAGAAATTATATAAATCTTTGAAGATTGAATGTTAGAAGAAATTATATATACAGGTATATACACTGTATTGAGCTAATCCTCANTAAAGATGTTTGCAGTTGGAAGAAAACCATAATCTTTATAAACTCCAAGTTATCATTCATTGTGAAAAAATCTTGTTTTGTTATCATTATATTCTTTCTATCTTTCCAGCAGTTGCATCAGCTGCTAGTTTAGGAGCTCTCTCTCCTGTAGCTACCCCGTCTTCGGTCTCGCCTTTTGTTCAGCAGCGAAATGCACCTAGTAAGCTCAATGCCATGCAAATTCGCTGCAAGTTTGGCCAGCTGGGACCTAGCAAGGGTCAGTTCAACTCTCCTCATGGCTTTTGCTTGGGGGTTGAAGAGGATATTATTGTAGCAGACACAAATAACCATCGTATCCAGGTGATACATTTATTTCCAAATATTTTATTTGTGATTTGAACAGTTTTATTACTTTAAACAGCAATATTGGTTTGCATTAAACATTTTAGCCAAATATAATTCTGGCTTTAAGGTATATACTGAACACCTTGTTTTTTTAAGCACCTACACTATTTTAAGTAATTGAAATGATCAGGGCTTTCAGGTTACAATACCAATCAAAGCTTAACATAAATATTGTGCGTACAAAAACCATTTTACAGCTGAAACACATGGAGCTGCTATAAATTTGTTCAAACTTGTAGGAACTTGAGGTATAAAGGCTTGAAGGAATTCAAGATTTAAAATAACTATTCTGCTGTAGATATAGGGGCTGAAGGACTTGAGGGTGTTAAACTGGGAAACTGTAATAATTTGTGTATTTTAGCTTGTTTGAGGACAAGCAGTGTTGCCAAATTCACAAAGGGTAAGAGTATGGAAAACAGCAGAAATAAAGACGGTAACCAGAAACATTAGATTAGAACTTGATGTCGGTAACTTTTGAAAGGAATTGTTTTGTTTAAGAGTCGGCTTCAGTCAGAGCGCGGGAAACTACTNTTTCGGGGGCATTTTGGGTCACTATTACCAAGCAAAGACCGAAATGGAAAAAGTAGAACTATAGCTCACTTCAAAATTNTTCCCTTTACACGCTGGTGCATGATTTGTTAAAAACTATAGTGTATTAAGTGCGCAATCTGAGTTATAATTCAAATCAGACGTGGTTTTCTTTAGAACTCAGATTGCGTGCTTAATACACTATATTTTTTAACAAATCATGCACCAGTGTGTAAAGGGAAGAATTTTGAAGTGAGCTATACTTCTAGTTTTTCCATTTCGGTGTTTGTTTGGTAATAGTGACCCAAAATGCACCTGAAATAGTCGTTTCCTGCACTCTGACTGAAGCCGACTCTTAACGTATGGGTGTTATTCCTAAACAAGTTTTAAGCAAAGAAATACTAAAAGCACAGTGACTACATGTGGACGATTCCTACTAGGTCTGTTACCACCAGATTTGGGAAAAGACAATAAAAATGGATAGACATAAAAAAAACTTCATAATTGATTCTGACATGAAAATAAAAGAAGTTTAATGGAACACTGGAAACAGATTGGAAATTTAATGTTTTGTCAGAAACTGGAGTAGGAACTCATTTTAAGAGCTATTGCTATTGGATTATGGTCCCACTGTTATGACATCTTAGGTCTAATGGAGACCCCATCCGCGTCGTAATGACGCTTCAGGATAACTGAATTTTGAATTTTGCCACTCAACCGACACATAGCCGGAGGTGGGATCTTTTACATCGAACACTTATCGATGGGACCCGCCTTTAACGTGCCTCCCGGAACACGCCTTACGATCATACCTTAGTGTGGAGTGCTTCACAGGCAGACTCGTAGGATAACCCTTTTTACCCAGGGCTAGGAGTCGGCCCCGGGGTTTGAACCCGGGACCTCCCGATCAGGAGGCGAACACTCTAACCACTAGGCCAACCTGTCGGTTTTTAAGAGCTAAAATGTAACAAGAATCGTCTTACCTTACTCCTTAAGGTAAGACGATTCTTGTTACATTTTAGCTCTTCAGATTGGAAATATTCAGACATCTTAAATAAGCTAACAACAAAACATCATATTATCATATATTATTTCATTTTATTAAAAAACTTACTGATTAGGTGTATGATACCGATCTCTGTTTTCTTACATTATTATTGCGAGTGAGCAAAACTTCATCGGGATTATTATGTTAATCTGTGTGTGTCAGTAAATGTTCTTTTATTGACAGTTAGACTGCATCTGTTTTTAAATAGGTTATTAGTTATTACAGCTACAGAATTTAATAAATAGCTACAAGAAAATTAGGTCCTTCAACTTCTGCCTCAGGTGTTTTTAAACACAATATGTAATGAATAGATGTAAATAAATTAAAATGTCCCAGTAGTTTGCAACAATAAAAATATAATTAAATTAGGGTAGAGCGTCCTTTTGACTAAGACGAGAGCTTTTTTTTTTTAATGATAAGCGTTGTGAATGCCAAAAGTATACATAGAGTTAGGAAGAAAGTAAAAGTTTATGAACCTTTGTTTTGAAAGTTTGAAGATTGTATGTATCTGGGAAAACAGACAACAGCAGAGAGTTCCAAAGTTTGGAAACTCTTGGGATAAAAGTATATATATCTGCTTCACATACAAAACTAACATTTATCGACTGTCTGGTGAGAGAATGATTGAACTTACAACTGCCAAGTTCTGGGTGCACTGATATAGCCTTTTCTTAAGATGATGCTCAGCTTGTATTTATAATAATGCTAGTGGATAAAATGCAATTACTACTATCAGTTTCCTTCCAGCTTGGTATGGATGTGCCGTCTTAAACTAGCGTTCTCTTATCCCTCCCGTATACATATTCTCGTAAAGTAAAATCTCATTACAACTTTCCTCCGCTTAACTTATTTATTGAAATTCCCGAGAAATAAATAGAGAATGCAAAAGAATTAGACTAAGTCAAAACTAATTTCCACATTTCTCTTTCCTTCCGTGTATATCTCCATTCCTCTTTCTTTATCCTTTCGTAGCTTCTCTTTATTCTCTGATTTTTCCTAATTTCACTTTTTTTCCATCCAATTTCTCTATTCTTTTTCCATTCCTGTCCTGCCTTTTTTCATCTTTTCTGTTCTTCTATGCCCTGTACATCTTTGTTCCTCTCCTTTCTTTCTTCTATATTAATTCCTCCTTCCACCCTTAAACATTTCTTTGTTCCACTTTCTCCTTTACTTCATTTCTTTGTTTTTCACCTTTCTCCTTTATCTTTGTTCCTCTTCCCTCTCTATTCTGCAACATTTTTTTCCATTTCTTTTCCCTCCTTTCTCTCATACTTTTTGTTGTTTTATCTTTTTTCTCCTATGTTAAGAACTTGAAAATCTTTGACATGGTCCAGTTTAAATTTGGGTATTGTTTTAAATGTGCGAGTAAAATCTAAATATTGTCGTGTATATCTTTCACAGGTGTTTGACAAAGCAGGGACATTCAAATTTCAGTTTGGAATCCCAGGAAAAGAGGAAGGACAGCTGTGGTACCCGAGGAAGGTTGCCATCATGCGCACGTCTTCAAAGTTTGTAGTGTGTGACAGAGGCAACGAACGATCTCGAATGCAAATCTTTACAAAGAACGGACACTTTATTAAGAAAATTGCCATAAGGTATGTCGATTTGGTGTGTAGAAATACTAGAACAACTTTGGCCCTGGAGTCAAGCTCCCATTGTTGCTTTGTGCACATTGAGAACAGGAGGGGCCTATAATAAACAACTGACCATTTAGTTAGTGGATTGTAGAAGAGATTCTTTTCTACAGCCCTTATCTCAGATGGGACATGTTTTAATGTTTCAAATATCTTTTTCGTTTTCCAACCCAAGTAGAAATTAAAGTTTTATTTTTTCTGTGTTTAAGGTACATAGACATTGTGGCAGGTCTGGCAGTGACCTCAGCTGGTCACATTGTTGCAGTAGACAGTGTTTCGCCTACGGTATTTGTCATAAACGAAAATGGTGAGCTCATCCGGTGGTTTGATTGCAGCGACTACATGCGTGAACCGTCGGACATTGCCATCAATGGTAAGAAGTGAAACACTTTCTTGTGGGCAATAACACCATCTCGTACAGAGTGGGTAACAGACTAGAATTGTGTCTCAGAGTTTAAGAAATTTTAATTATGATTATCATGTGTGTCATTACTATTTTAAGAAAAGAATTTCTATAGATCCATTAAAAGTTCTGAAATTGCAGATACCTGTAAATTTTTAGTGACTGCTTAGAAGAGGTATGGATGTGTGTTCTTGAAGCATGGAGGGCTATTTCACATTTTTGCACTTTCTTTAATTAGTTAAAAAAAAATGTTAAGAACATTTTAAATTTTATTGTTGTTCAAAATAAGAGTTTTTATTATTTTTATAGACTTGTAGTTGTAACCAGGTTTTGAGTGGTGCTGGCTTTCTGAAAACATTTGATNTGTGAGAAGATGGACAGCAGTGGAACTTTAGTGATCTGATGCCTAAAGTGTTGATAATTCCAAAAATAGCACACTTTCTAGGTTTAAAAAACCTTTCTTGCAATATTTTAATAAACTGAGTGAAGCCCATTAAGTGCATAATTTGTATTTATAACTGAAAAATAAGCCTTGATTTACAGTTAAATACGAGCAAGGAACTTTGTATATGTTTGTTGTAGTGCTCCTGATGATCATACTAAAAGTCCTCATGTATAGATGTTGTGCTATTGCCACCATTTTGGAAAATGGCAGTCAAAACCAGTTTTTTTTACATTGTTTTTTAAAACTGGATTTTTGTCAAATGTTTCAACCAAAAGTTAATAAGCATTGAATTTCCTACAAAAAGGGTTCTTCTCATTTTTTCTATAAGTTTCAAGATAAGCCCACAAAGTGATGCGTGTCTGTGGAATAAAATAGCCTTCAACGTAATGTAATTCTTACTTTAACCTCTTTTGTGGGTTTATCATGAAACTTGTCATAAAAAAGATAACCTTTCTTGTAGGAAATTCAATGCTTAATAACTTTTGTTTGAACATTAAAAAAATAATATGTTTTTTAAAATAATGTAAGAAACTGTTTTTTGGGG
>KZ880981.1:0-13587 GCA_003456935.1 Machilis hrabei
CAACAAACAATGAAGTATCAAAGTACGCATGCACAGTCACTGTTTAGCGACTATTTACTCCAGGTAGCTAACGAGAATCGTTCAAAGAGGGTGCGCAACGGCTTCGCCAACAATGTGTTGTACGGAATACCAAAATTCCAACTAGTCGTTGGAGGCACCGTTAAAAATTTCAAATGAAAAAGAACCGTTCAGCAACGTGTCGTTCCAGAAAAAGTTACAGTATCAACCGGAATGTCATTTAACATATACTGTTAGTTCGTCTTCCCATGAAATAAAGTTGCGAGATAGTTAACAAGCTACACATTATAAAGAAAATACTTAACGCTTGAACAGTTGATATGCAGAGAAGATTCGAAGTCGCAGTACACACTGTCGTTTAGACCGCAGGGCACTGTACATATTCGCAAGAACTTCATACTTCACCTTACTATCCTATTACGTGGCGGTACTACAGTTTGCCAGCACGAGAGGAGTGGTCGCCATACGTGAACTGTTTGTGACGTGTCGTGGCCGATTTAAGCAATGCTGTGCACAGGCAGAATGGCAGTGGCTTGCCACCTGTTCAAGGTTGCATGGTGTAGTGTATTAGTTCGAAAGCATGAATTTCGATAGATAATTTATTGAAAAAATCTGTTACTTCTAGAAGTTTAGATGAAAAACTGGAAATAAAACAGTTAGGTAGGCCTCTTCGAGATATAAACCTAATGCAAGAANCCAAAGGAAGAGGTAAAGGTGTGTATAGTAAAAATAAGTTTAATAGAAAGGTCTATGATAACAGTTGGGTGTATGGGTGTGATGTACGTAATGCTTTTTGTTTTCCGTGTCTTCTCTCTGGCAACAACAATTTATGGAGTACTGCGTGAGTGAAAGATCTTGGACATCTTAATGTGAAACTTTTAAACACATCAGCAGTGTTTTAGATCTCATTGCTCTTGGTAGTTTAAACATTGCGACATTATTGCGCCGTAGCCTNTCATGACGAAAAAGTAAAACGCAACCAACAAGTAGAAAAGAACAGATATGTACCTTCCAGATTAATTTATTGTATCAAATTCTTTGGTGCATTAGACTTGCTTTGAAGGGACATGATGAAAGTGAAATTTGTAAAAATCCGGGACTTGAAGATAGTACAGTAAAGGAGCACATCAAATCAATTATGGTTTTTAAAATGATTCAAAATGAATTATTGGATTGCATGCTAGAAGTTTGCCGAATAGTGATTATAGAATAAATGAAGCAAGCTGACTTTGTTGCTATAATGGAAGATGAAACAACCAATGTTTCCGAAAACACAAAGTTAGTATTAGTGTTTCGGTATGAGAAAGACTGTGTTCCATATGAATGATTTTGGTGGTTGTGGTGGTGGTGGGGGAGGGGCGGGGGAGTTAATTTTAGGGACACAAAATAAGATAAAATGTACTAGATGAGATAGTCAAAGATAACCCTCTCAAAATTATTGTTCAGACATACGATGGTGCTTCAGTAATGAGTGGTAGAACAGGTGGAGTTCAAGCAAAATCAGAGTTCACTATCCCAATGCCCACTACATTCAATGTTATGCTTATCANTTTAAATGTATCAATAGAGAAAGCTGCTTCCCAGAAGCAGACCTCAATTTGTCAGCGTTTCCTGCTTTCTTTTCAAGATCACCACAATGCGTGTCTGCGTTAGAAGTAGTGGCGGCACAGAGAATTCCCAGTGGCTCGCCAACCAGGTGGAATTACAAGTCGAGAATCGTTAATGTGGTGTATGAATACAGGGACAGCTTAGCTCAGTGTATATCAAACTTGGAGGAAGTATCATCTAACCAGACTTGTCTTTAAGCTAATGGGNTCNGTCGCAGTTTGGAAGATGAGCAATTCCTCTTCTGGCTGTCATTTTTTCACAAATTAATGACCCTTGTAGACATTTTATACAATCAGTTGCAGCAAGATCGGCTAATGCTGTAAAAATAAAAAGTGCAGTGTCACGTGTCATAAATATTATTAATAAAACAAGAGTGTCAGTAGACAACATTAATGGTCAAGTTACTTCAGCGTATGCAATATCATATAGCAAGAGCCAGAAACTAGAATTTCAAAGTGCCAATGCTAAGAAAGTGTGTGATCGAGTCACACTGGAAGTCCATGATCGTTTCCAGGCTTTGGATTATCTAGAAGCAGCAAAACTGTACAATTTTTCCAATTTTAAGAAATATTCGAGGTGCTTTCCAGAAAAGGAACTTAGTATTACTGCTCAGAATTATAGCATGTTAGATAAAAAAAAAGTCTAAAGACAGAGCTCTCAAAGACCTGATTTTTGGCACATTGATGGAGTTTTCCACTAGTAAACTTTATTTCAACAAACAATTTACAAGATGCATTCTCTTAAACAACAAAACTTCTGAAAATCTTAGTCACAACTCCTATGACAACATCTAAACCAGAAAGGTGTTTTTCCACTCTTAAAAGGATCTAAACATTTTGTTTGATTTAAGTATTAGAAATTGCAGCACACACCTGATTTTACTCACAAGCTTCCACTGCCTAAATAATGGACGTTATAAAATTAATGGAAAATGTAGTTCACAAGCACAGTAAAANCTAATAATCGTGGTGGGGTCGGAGACACGAAACTAGTTGAAATTGTCTAATGAACATATGACCTAGGAGGCACTGTTTTAGAGTAATTAACCCTTTTTTGATAGGTAATCAGAGTCGAGAGCACGATAGTGTATACGTAATGGTCAGGCCAGCCAAGCGCTGTTGTCATGCGATGCTGTTGGGCTGACCCGACCCCATTACGTATACACTATCGCGCTCTCGACTCTGATTACCTATCAAAAAAGGGCTAATTACTCTAAAACAGTGCCTCCTAGGTCATATGTTCCTTAGACATTTTCAACTAGTTTCGTCTCTCCGACCCCACCACGACCTTTTTTTCACAAAGTTTACCTTCACCCTGTATATACCAGGTTCAAAAATGGAACGTTATTTCATCCCGTTTTTCTGTTGAAGGATAAAAAATAAAATGGTATTTTTAAAGCAGACAAAACTAGTTATAGGTTACGANAGATAACTGAACAAATGTTCTCTGACACTGTATCTGTATTTGCTACTTGTTTTTTTTTTATTGGTGTTTATAATGCTTGTATTACTGAGTGAGAACATCATAAATTCTTGGTAAACGGTGCAAAAAAAAACCACATGCCAGGTGCCAAATTTCACAGTACAACTACAAATGGTCCAGGTCAGATATAGTANTCAGTACCAGTATATGTTTTGAAAGGATGAAATGCTAAAGGGAAAAAATTCTTCATGAAAACTACACAGTATTTTGTTTAAGATTTCTGTTGGTTAATCTTTCAGATTTTGTTGTTGACATGTTACCGGACAGTTTTTGGTGACAGTGGGTTGTTTGGGCATAATGTGAACTGATTGCAGGTTGTAAAAGGTGTGAAACTTTGAGAGAATGAGTTGCATTAACCTTCATTTTGAAAAATCCAAGAGACCAATGAAATATTTTCGAGTGGATACATTGTCCGAGTGAGATTTTGATAGCATTTGTGCGAGTCGAGTGCTGTGTTTAAAGTGATATTTGAATAATGACTTTTAGTTGAAGAAGTGTGTACAATAAAGTACAGAGTTAAATGAGCTAATAGAAGAAATGCATGCAGAGATTGTGCTTTGGAGATCTTGTCTTATGAAATACTCTTCCAAGTGTACCACATTTTCCTGCAGGATTGATTAAGATTATAAGTTAGTGATGTGTGTATTGCCTGCCTNAAATATGAATTTACAGCAGTAAGAGATTAGCAATTAAGCACAGACTGTACAGTCATTCGGTGTGCATTAACATTTGCAAAAGGATGCGTTTCTCTTTCTTCTGGCATCCTCCACACTGTGATTCAGGTGTAACTAAAGTTCTTGTTCTTCTTTTTTTACACACAATAAAATAAAGTTTGTTCTTGGATAGTGATTTTAAACCTTCTGGATAACAATTTAGGACATTCAAATACTAAACCAGGATTGGGTAGAGTGTGATCACATTGCTTGCCAGAAATGGTTNGGAATTACTCGGTTCAGTAATATATAGTATCAATATTCTAGATNATTATTAACAGTGACCCAAATATTATTAAGGAAGCAAGTGTTGAAGATGGGATAAGTGATCAGTGGGATGTACCGTCAAGTATTATGTTGGGCCTGATTTGTGTAAAACAGGTTTACATTTTTAAAAGTTCAGGTGCCTGTATCAATTCTTTGTTGCATGATTTTTAGACCTGAAAGAGTACTTAGAACACAATAGAGTGTGAACTATGTTTACATTTGGTCATTATTAGACTGTTGTGTACTTGTATATGTAAATAGTAGTAGAATTTTAGATTTGCAGTACAATAACCGACATGGGTTAAGCAAGAGAAAATTTTGGGGTTTGGGCTGAAACCTTCGCCCATTCAAAAGAAACATTATTTGACCTGGGACACTAGCTGTTCGATTAGCTGGTCTGAACTAAACAAAAGATTCTGATGTCATTAAAGACGATTATTATTACGGTATTATTATTGTAGTTTTGTACTGGCACATGAATTATTATGCGCTACTGGTACAAAAAATCCCTCTTGTTACGTAAGCGATATCGGGCAAGCTTTACATAAGTCAAGTGCTATCAGCGGCACAGTTTAAAAGAAGCTCAATAGCACAATAATTTATTACAAACTTGAAATGAGTCTCAAAAGGGGGAATTGGGTTCTTTTCTGTTGTAAAATATGAAGAAATGTTGTCATTGTGTAAATTAACAAAGGAACGATAACTACTGGACTGAGAATGGTAACATTGTGAGAAAACCTTATCAGATAACAAACTTGCACAATAATAAATGTATCTCTGTAGTATCCATTATTCTACACTTCTATGGCTATATCGTTCAAAGACACCTTCAACTAGGGACATAAAGGAGTGGTTACCCTTGCATGTTTTGTAATCATGAAAGCATAAAAAACAATTTAAAACGGTTAATAACCCAGGAGATGATCCAACAAAAGAGTATGAATTGCGTGGTACGGCAGAACTTAGTATTTTGTTGCTCTGATTTTCAGTCCTCATGACCATCAACATTTGTTCAGTTATTGCCTTTTGGTTTTTATTTACTCATCATAAGACAGTAACTACATGAAGTGTCATATTAACTATGTTTTGCATGTGCCTGATTAGACACACTGGCTAGTACTAATGTTATTCACTCACAATTAAGCTGAAGGTACCTTATCACAACACAGATTAGTGACTTTATATCACATGTAGCACCAACACTGCATGCTCTGACACTAAGAAAGCACAGTATCACATATTAATGTCACATTTTTGTTTATGTGTATTTCTCTTGTAGTCCTACGAGAATGACAACAGCCCGTGGGCACATTTAAATGAATGAACCGACAGTAGCTGTCTCAAAACAAGGATTGTGACCTCAGGTGCCTTGTTTGGAGGGCTTAGTATCTGCCATCAGTACTTACTGTTGCCAGTTTGTGGTGGCTTGCAGGTCAAGAATGAGGTAGGCCACAGGAAGTGTGTAAGGATTTTTAGACCACATATCTCAGGTCTGTCACACCAATTTATGGTCTTTCAAGTTTCAGCACTAAGTGACGTGCACAGAAAGCAAAACACAGCATTACTAATTCATAACTGCACGGCCACAGAAATTTCTTGTGCAATTTTCATTGAACTTGCTAATCAGTTGACCGTTTTTATGAAAACAATTATTGTAATTTCAGATCTGGTGTAGGTCTATTCAGTCTCTATAGATTGTGAACTGATCCTCCCAAAAATGAGAAGTAAAAGAATTTCTTGTGTCAAGGGTTTGGCACTGGTGACCAGCTCGTTGCTGCAGTAACTGTTTTGTCAACACTGTGTACTTCTCACCTTTCCTGGTGCCAAACTCGAACTGTCTCGTCTGTCCTTTCATCCAAAGAAACACATAAAGGAAACTAATTTTAAATATTCAAGTATCCAACATCATCCCCACCTTGAATGATAAATTTCAACACTACAAATTACTCGGTCACAGGGAGTGGACCTATCTTTGAGATTCCTCTCTTCATCAATCCCTTGGCAGTCTTAATTGTCACCACATGCATGTTACCATCATTTCCAGTATGCACTTCAACTACTCTGGCTAAACTCCAANNAAGTGGTGGTAAGTTGTCCTGTCGAACCAACACCAATGTGCCAACTTGTTGCCTTGGGTCCTCCATTTGGGTCGCTGCTGTAGTTCTGTAAAGTATTCTCTGGACCACCTGGTCAAGAAATGTTGCATGAGTAGTTGTGCATACTGCCACCTAGATGAACTATTTACTGGAAGCATCATCACATCTGGATCTGGAGCTGCTGTGAGAGAATCTCCTATCAAGAAGTGTGCTGAAGTAAGAACAGATAGATCTGAGGGATCATTAGTAAGAGGGTGTGAATTTAGACATGCTTCTACCTGAGTAAGAACAGTGTAAAGCAGGGGTGTGCAACCTTTTTTCATGGTGGGCCATAATAATTATATAATATATATAATGGGCTTCAATTGGGCCGCATGACTAGAGCAGAAGCTTAAAACGGGCCGAATTCGCGCTTCGCGCCGCAGGCGCAANNTTTTTTNNATTTACAATGTNNTTTCTTTGCAAACAGTGTCTTTTTTGCCCTTTTAGACAAATTATTGTTTTTTTGTAAGAGCTTGGGAAAGGGGATGCTTTCATTGATTCTTTGAACTAGGGGGATGGCATCGCCCCCCAATTCGACCACTGAATATGTAGAGACTCTTAAAAAGAACCCCTTTTTGTAGTAATTTACAAATATTTTCATTTTTCTTTAATATGTACCAGTAGTGAAGTTTAAAATATTTTCTATATAGTTAATTTAAAAAAAAAAAATGGGCCTCAACGGAGAGCTACTTGGGCCGCATGCGGCCCGTGGGCCGCAGGTTGCACATGCCTGGTGTAAAGTTACTCAAATGTCAAGGCTGCCCTACCCATTACCCTTTTGATGTGCTGTTTTACTGAACGAACTCCTGCCTCCCAAAGTCCTCCAAAATGTGGTGGGATGAAATGCCTCTGAATTCCTTCAGAAGCCATGGCTGTTGACATCCTTGCTTCACGTCCTTCTGACTTCACGAATCTCTGCAATTCTTGAAGCTCTCTTTTTGCGTTATCTAAATACACACCAGCGCTTTTTCCTCTTCTAGCCGTAAATCTCCGAAAAGCAGCCAGAAATGCTTCTGTTATAAGATCGGTAAACAATTCAACATGTATAGCCTTCGTTGAAAAGCAAATAAATACTGCAATGTATGCCTTTGAAGTCCTTCCTCCACGCCTCTTGGTATTGCGGATATACATCGGGCCACAATAGTCTACTCCTGGGTGTAAAAATGGTTGCAAAGCCTGCACTCAGCTCTTGGGAAGATCACCCATCAGTTGTCGAATATCTCTTGGTTTGGTTCGGAAACACACCACACTGATGCACTATCTTCCGTACTACATTACGACCATTTATTGGCTAGAATCTCTTTCTCAAGGAGTACAGAAGTGCTTGTGGTCCAGCATGTAGCTGTTTCAGGTGTTCATTTCTTGCAATCAAATCTGTCAAGGGGTGATTGTGTGGTAAGACCAATGGTTGCATTTGGGTGACAGGTAAGACAGATTTCTTGAATCTGCTGCCCACTCTGATGAGACCTTTATTATCTATTAATGGATGCAGTGAGCTCAGCTTTCTAGCCCTCGACACTTCTCTCTTAGACTCAAGGTCCTTAAACTCTTGTGGAAACTCGTGTCGTTGTACCACTCACATTTAATTCCAAAGCTGTTCGCAGCTCATCCACAGTCAATGCTCCTCCTTACTGGTGTTCCGGTACCCTTGTTGTGTTATTTCTGAAGTGTAGACAATAAGCCGTGCTCTGATGAGCTTATCTATCAACGAAAAACGTTTTATCAAATGNATGTGACAGTCTTGTAAATCTTTACTAAGGAGTGCAGTGGTATTCCTTTTCATCTCTGGTATTTCTTCATCCATGGTCTGTTCCGAAGGTTGATTGAATGGCCAATCCTCGTTGCTACTTAGCCATTGTGAACCACTCCACCATTGTGTCGCATCCAATAACTGATCAGCTGTCAAACCTCTGGATATATGTTCTGCAGGGTTGTTATTGCTACTGACATGATACCACTCGTTTCTCTTCGAGAGCTCCTGTATCTTCGACACACTATTAGCCACGAAAGTGTTCCAATTGGACAATGAGGCTGATAACCACGCCAAGACTATCGTGGAATCTGTACAATAGAAAACTTGATGACTCTTCAACTGAAGAGCTACCCTTTCCGTCAAGTCTAGCCAACAACAATGCACCGCTCAACTCCAACCTTGGTATGGATATCCTTTTCAGTGGAGCAACTCGAGATTTTGAACAGACCATCGGAGTCCTTTCTACTTACAAATACACAGGCATCATACGCTGCCTCTGAGGCATCACAAAATGCGTGTAGTTGGTCGNCTGTGCTTTCTCCTGGCAAGATAATTTGACGCTCGATAAATAGCTGGTTCAGATAGTGAAGCGATTTACAGAAAGGAACCCATGTTGAGAAGAGAAGACACGTAATGGTATGCTTTCATCCCAACCTATTTTGAGCTGCCACAATTCTTGAAGTATGATTTTGACCTTCACGATCATCCATCCAATTAAACCCAAGGGATCAAAAATACGTGCTATCTCCGACAAAATAGTTCTCTCTAACTGTTGTAGTCTTACTGTTAATTGAATATTGGAAGCTGTCGCTTCTTGGATTCCACAACACTCCCAATGTCTTTACTGCGTTGGTCTCTTCGATAGATACCAATGACTGTGAGGCTCTCTCCTTCAATGGAATATCAGCCAACAGTTGTTCTTCATTGCTGCTCCATTTCCGCAAGTTGAAGCCCCACAGCCGTATCAAGACCGATAATTCTGAATGCAGTTGTTCCGCTTCTTCTACAGTGTTAGCGCCTGTCATGATGTCATCCACATAAAAGTCCTCGATGGCTCTGCTTGCTGTTAAGGGAAATCTTTCTTGTTCATCCTTGATCAGCTGTTGTAAGGTTCTAATTGCTAAAAAAAGGAGCACATGTCCCATACGTTACTGTCTTCAGTCGGTACATCTGGATTGGTTCAGTAGGTGAGTTTCTCCACAAAATTCTTAGAAGATCTGCTTGTGAATCATCCACCCATATTTGTCAAAATATCTTCTCAATATCTGCCATTAACACGTACTTATTGACATTTTAAACGTGATACAATATCAAATAATTTGTCTTGTATTACAGGACTGGCCATCAATAAATCATTCAGAGAACTTCCATTCCTCGTCTTTGCTGATGCGTCTAATACCACCCGTAACTTTGTGATACTACTGTCTTTGTTTAAGACAGCATGATGTGGCAGATGATATACAAAATGTGAGGCAGCATCTGTGTCTCATTTTTTCGTATTCGTCCACGAAGGCGATGTATTGTTTTCGTAGAAGTTGTTGCTTGGCGAATTTGTTCTCTAATTGATAAAAGTGTTTCAAGGCCAAATCCTGGGAGTCTCCCAAAGTTGCTTTTGAGAGGCATTTTAACAGTGTACTGCCTGTCACTATCACATTTGATATTTCTCACAAAATGTATTTCACAATATTGCTTGTCTGTCGTATAGGCTGATTTAGAATGGTTCTCTTCAATTTCCCAAAACCTTTGTAGTTGATCTTCGATCCCTTCCAAGACACTCGGTTGACACATGATGGTTGATGGTAGGGAGNTGTTGTGTATCACTCTTCCTGTGACGATCCAACCCAAATTTGTCTTTTGCAGCACGGGTGCTTCGGTTGTCATCCTTATCTGCCCGACACACATTAAATCTCAAAATAATTCTGCTGCAATAAGCTCCAATTTACCTTCCCATGTAAATGGAATTTAGGGTCTGCCAGCATCACTGTTCTAGGAATGGTCCAGTTACTCAGATGCACCTCAGTTGTTGGTGGTAATTCCAATATTTTGGGTATTAACAGGCAATCTATATGTGTCTTATAAGCACTGAATCTTGAGTGTATATGTTCACTTATCTGTGTTACCGTATCGTTCAGGCCCNATACTGGCAATTAAGCTTTGACCTTCGTCAGCCCCAGTCTCTTACTGAAACTCTCTGTTATAAAACTGGACTGTGATCCAGAGTACAATAACGTTCAACACACTATCAAACTGCCCTTGCTGTCGGCGACGTTTACCACTACTGTTGATAACAAAATTTGTGCAACCTTGTTCGTACTGGAGGTCTGGGATAAACTAATGGGAGCCTGCCTCTGATCGATTTCTTGTAAAACCGTTTCACTTGATTCGACTGCTTGTACTGTCAGTTCAGTGTGTAGTAATAACGCCTTTTACTACATTTCTTGCAATTTCCCGCTGTACAATATTTTGCCTGGTGATTTGCCTTCAAACAGTCATAACATAAGCCGAGAGTTTTTACCCTTTTACTACGGTTTTCACTACTCAGTTTCATAAATTGTTCACACTAGAATACCTTGTGGTTGCCATTACATATTTTACATACCTATGGTTTAGATCAAAGGCATACATTCATAGCATGTTCTTACTGTTAACAAGTGGACTTATCTTCACTTGTTGACTATGATTTCTTGTGATTACATCCAAAATCTGGCATCTACGTTGAAGGAAGTCTGTAATATCCTTCATGATCGGATTCTTGTCTCCAGGTGTGTGTTTCCCATACTCGTAGCTTAGTTGAATCAAACTTAGATGAATCAGTAGCATGTCCCATGAATCGGTCGGATGTTTCAAAGCCTGCAATGCTCGCACATGTTTCATGGTGTTATCCAACAATTGCCTTAGAGCAACTGCTGATTCCCTTTTTATTTTTGATTGTTCAAAGAGAGCCCTCACATGTTTCTGTATGATAATTATATTATTTTGAAATCTCTTGTTCAACAAGTTCCAAGCCACGTTGTAATTAGTGTTGTCACAGGAAGGGAATTAATGATCTGAACCGCTTCGTTCTTTAATGATGAACGAAGATAATAAAATTTCTGAATGTCTGTCAAAGTATCATTCTTTTTAGACACTCAAACACATCATGGAACTCTACACATTCATCATAGTTGCCCCTGAACGATTGTAGATCTAACTTTCGAAAGCGCACTTGTCATTTCTGTTACGGAAACTACGTTATTTCCACTACTACTACTGTTTTAATCTTCAGTGAATGATTTATCTGCTGCTACTACCTCAAAGTACGTGTTCTCAAATGTTTCCCGCTCTGTAAGTTGTGAATCGTCATCATCCTCTATCAGTTCAATTTGAGTTTGAATCTCTTCAAATTCTGTCGAACATGCCTCAATCTTAAGTGATGTAATATTTTCACCTTCATTGAATTCATCAACATAATTTTTGAAGCGCGTTAGTGTCGCTTTTATTGTACCTCTTCTTTGAGTTAATGCCTTAAGGTCCATGATTCCTCTTATTAAGGAAATAGACAAGGCAGCCCTGACACCTGATTGTATAAAAAAGGAGGAAAAAAACTCTCNCGTACCGTTGATGCAGCCCCTGGCTATTCCACTGCGAGTTTCTTTGGTTACACCACTGCAAGGTTCCTTGGCTAAACCACTGTGTGTTTATTGTTGTTCAAATAACCTTCACACTGTCACACCTGTAAGCCTTATTAATTCGGGGTCACCAAAATGTTTTAGCTCTAATGAAACTAAAGAGTTTACTTATAAACGCAATGATGAGTTTTATTTCAGTTGTACGTATTTTTCTGGCTCGCTGCTGCATTAACTGTTTTGTCAACACAGTGTATTTCTCACCTTTCCTGGTGCCAAAATCAACTGTCTTGTCTGTCCTTTCATCCAAAGAAACCCACTAAAGGAAACTAAGTTTAAATATTCAAGTATCTAACACACCACATATAACAACCAGCTCATGTTCGTGATTTTTCATGCCTTCCATTTCTGAAACAGTTTAATTGTATAGTATTGCTAATCCCACCCACTTTGATTTAGTTGTCATGATGCTGATTTTCTCCATATTTNAAACTCCACAAACTGACTAGGTAAAGGGAATATGACCTGATTTATTTCTTACTCATGAAATGTAAGTTTTCTGAAAAATAAAATGCGTAGTGAAGTCAACAAGTAAGGCTCCCTATCTAACTACCAACGAATTATTGCACGCAATGAGATCTCTCAGTGCTTGCAATGTAGTTCAAACATTGACCTATAGTAGGAACTGCTAATCAAACTCTAATTTCACCATTTTCCTAACCTACACAGTTGCAACATGGCTACTGTTCTGAGCGAATGGACAGCTGCAAAGGTGTGAGCAGTTATTTGGTTTTTGTGGGCAAAAGGAACTTCGCCAATTGAAATTCACCGTCAACTTATACACGTTTATGGTCCAAACGTGACGACTGTCCAACATGTGCAAAAATGGTGCCGCGAATTTAGTGNCGTTCGAGTTATTGTAATGGATAAACAAAGGAACGGGCGTCCTTCCACGTTAGCAGATCAAGCCGCTGCAATTGAGGAGATATTGCGCACTCATCACCGCGTGAAACTTAAAAATTTAGAAATAAAGTTTATTCTTTCCCAATGCTCTATCTGGAATATTGTTCATGACCAATTAGGGTACCGAAAAGTGTGCAGCAGGTGGGTTCCTCGGCAATTGACAGATGACCACAAGAAAAACTATGGGTGCGTCCATCACTCATCTCTTACGTTTTAATGAAAATGGTGAGGATGTTTTGTATCATTACTGGGGATGTATTCCACTACAGTCCTGAGTCAAAAGCCCAATCCATGATGTGCAAGTATTCTGCATCACCTGATATAGAAAAATTCAAAACATCGACCAGCCCTGGAAAAATCTTGGCAACTGTGTTTTGGGACATGCATGGTGTGCTTCCGTTGGATTTCACTCCTAATGAAACAATTAATGCTTCTGTTTATCAAGAGACTTAAGAAACTGAACAAAGCTGTCCAACACAAAAGGCCTCAAATGTTTGCCAAGGGAGTGCTGTTGTTGCATGACATTGCCCGACTGCACACAGCTCGTGCCACGATGGACCTTTTGGACAAATGGAGCTGGGAAATTTCATCACCCAGCCTACAGCCGTAATCTGGCACATTCGGACTTCCATATGTTTCCTTTGATGAAAAATCCCCTTCATGGCAAGCGATTCCACGATGACGTGAAATATGAGGTAAAATGTTGGCTACGAGAGCAAGATCCCACGTTTTCAACGAGGTTTTGATTCGTGGTTTCCCGGTTGAACAAGTGCCTCAATAAAGAGGGTGATTATGTCAAAAAATTGTGTAAGGGTGTACCTTTTTGATACACATAAGTATTTGGGTTAAACTAAATTTGTAGAAAGTACTTAAGGTAGGAACCTTATTTTTGTACTTCCCTACGTAGTAAATATCAGATTATTTCTAAGACAAGCTGAAAACTTAAAAGAATGAAGATTCGTGTATTCTTAATCCAATCTGCTAAGTGGATTGCATTGCTACTTGCTTCCGAGCATCTGATCTGTACAAGGAGCTTGTAG
>KZ880989.1:12140-22184 GCA_003456935.1 Machilis hrabei
CCCATGCCCTAGCCAGGAATCGAACCTGGGACCTCCGGCGTGCAATGCCACGGGACTAACCACTAGGCTACCGGGGCCGACTGAGCTAGGTCTTGCTCATTGCACAATTTATTTTCAGCATTATGAACATACTAAATTCCATTGGAGGATATTAAAGTGAACCTACTTTTTGTTACTCCAAACCCCTTTGAACCATCATACTGTTGTCTAGTGTGGCTATGAGCTTAGCAAGTCTTACCCTTTCCTACGTTTGGCTGTGATCAGAGGTTTCCTGCTTGAACATCGATCAGGTGTCAATGATACTTTATGATCGTTAATGCAGACTTACCGGTTTAGCGACAGCTTACTTCCTACTGAACCTATCAACTCATACTACGATTTTCTGAAGACAACTCAATACTTTATGTGTATTTTTCATCTGCCCTTCTCGAGTTCCTCCCAAAAGTAACACATTGACTCGATGTGATAAAATCATGGGCTACCGAGTATTCTTTCCACTTGAGCATTGCTTTTACTATTACGAAACAACAATATGTTAACAAACGTAAAAAAATCTAGTGGGTATGTAAGTCCAGTGTGTTGACAAATAACGTGTCAAAATAACTTAGGAACCACTACCTAAAACTTAAAGCATAATGAAAACCATCCTTATTTGGAAGTACCGCTGTGTTTTGAATCTGAACACAGGTCAAATCATCCTTAAGCCAGGTTTACATTGGTAGAGTGAATTGGTTCGTTACTAGTACTATACGCTGGCAAGCTAGCTAATCGCCTAATGTAGTCAGCAAGGGCTATTGCCAATACCAATACTAGTACTAGTAGTTGGAGTAGTGAAGTAGCTCTCTCCTGCAATATACCAATGTAAACACGCTTTGCACAGCGGGTGAGTTAACACCAACAGATAACAGACTTTGAACGAGAAGAAACATGGCCACGAAAAAGATTCATCCTCTTCAACGACTGCCCAACTTGTAATGACTAGGTAAAATGTAGTTTTGGTGTAGATATCTACTAGCCCAGCGCCTGGTTGAGCATACTAGCAAGGTTAGATACTAGTACCACTAACTGTCTCAGTTACTCCACCAATGTAAACCTGGTTTTACACCCTTGAATGACAACCAAGCCGATCCCATAAACACTGTCAACTCCGTGTGTTAAAAAAGTATTTGTCAAAATACTTTAGTGCTACTGTAAATAGATTTTTAAAAACAGGTTTACAATGTAATGTATTTTCTGTAAATAGCACACGTGAAAATGGTTCATCTCTCTAAGTTTATTAATCTCTTTGATTTCAAGAAATTATAGTCAGGCCACTAAATAATTGGTTGAGGAATCAATATAGCTTATAAGGTTAAATGCAATATGCATTATTTTCAGAAATAAAAATGCAAATATTTTCATACATGCCATGAATGTCAGGATGTCCCAGTAGTCACCCATATTTAAAAAAGTGGATTCAGTGGTTATACATTTTGTCTTGTCCATTCCTCTGTCCTGTGCAGATGTAAAGAATATGAGAGAATGTTTATCTTTTTAGGCGTTTCTACAAGTGGAACTTTCCACGGGCATCTGAGAGTCCCATAGAAAAGGAGCCCTAATGTTTTTCTTATGGAAAACACGTCTTCAGTAATTTCTTAGTTTTTAGCTTGAACAGAATTTCACACAGAAATCTGACTGCCAATCGAAACTAGAAAGACTGAAGATGCATACACCATATTTTTGTATTGTAAACTATTTATATTTCATTAATAGGGTAGGGGATACAATGATTGGCCGTTTTAGAGCACATGTTTAGTTTTTCTCGCTTCGTACGCAATTGCAAACGTATTTTGGAATGCGAAATTTTATTGAGGTAGTTGAAGGTTTGTTTCAAGGTATAAAGCTGTCATATTCAATAAAAACTAAATTTATTTTGATAAAAAAAATAATACAAGTTGATAAACAAAAACCACAGTGATTGACCGGCTAACTACAATGATTGACTATGGTAAAAATAACATTGAAAGGTAACAAAAGTCACACTTTTGATCAAACAAAAACTTAAACAGGCAGTCTCGTGGCTCTCACCTATCTTTTAGGACCTTCGTCATCCCCCGCCCCTCCCCAAAACATCCCTCTTAGTTACGTTTAGCTCTGCGTCTGCTCCCTCTAGGTTTTTTCGCTTCCTCTCTTTGGCGTTTTTCTTCTTTTTTATTTTTGGCCTCTTTCCTCTTTCTTTTCCTTTCTTCTCTTGCCACCTTTTCGGCTGCTTTTTTTTCAGCCTTTTTTGAAAGTTTTTCCTCATATGTTTTGGACGATATCGCATATAGAACTCGTACTAATTGACGGCAGCCCTTCCTCTTCGAAGCTTCCGGCCAATGCAGATGGTCCTCTAGCAATGAGCTGAAGGATCTTGAGCATTTGTTTATTCTGTCATTAAATCGACTGACATCTATGNCCAAATGAAAGAGACTAGTCTCCTTCAATTCACCTGACATCGCAACCATATCAAACAAATCGCTGGTTAGTGGGCTTCGTTTAACTTACGAACGTAATAGTTAATTATAATTAGTTACTTTTTATATACGAGAAATAATCAGCTTTAATTTACTCCTTCATTTACTGAAATACACGCGCTTGTTAGCTATTAGCGTCCAGAACATACAAAGAAGCTCACTGGTCAATCACAGAATATGGTATGATACTGGAACCAATGATTGACCACCCCATTACTCTCAAAACAAATCGTACAAATGGAACTCAGGGAGCGGGCGGCTTAATAGCAACATTGCTTGACCACATCGCATCGTTAAAGTGACTAAAATGTTAACACAAAACCCTAAACAAGGCCTATTGCATACCCTTCTTCTTATCCATCGTACTAAGCGACTCACCTGCAGAACGGTTTGATGGAACGCTGACGTCTTCCTCCCTCCGATGCACTCGTGAAAATGCCCTATCTGATTTTACACTAGAGTAAAACAGTAGACAAACCTCCCCCTTTCAATCGCGCTCAGAGCGAATGTCACATGGCATGTACTTCGTCTGCTACTCGCTTTCCAAAACAAAGTGGTCAATCATTGTACCCCGGTAAATCATTGTATCCCTTACCCTATATAGCATTTCAATTTCACAAATTTTTCAATTATTCATTGACACCAGCATATTCAGGTACACCAACCTAACCGGAACAAATACTGTGTAGGGGGGCCTACATATTTTGTGACAAATGAAGAACTGATTTGCATTGCTAAGTCTTGATACACTACCTAAGCAGTAAATCTATCGCCAGATACTCCAGACTTAGAGAAAAGATTGTAGTCAGGTGTCACATAATGCTAATAAACATGCAAAGAGCGAGTGCATCTGTTGTTCATTTGTCGTAGAGTGTTTGTGCAGTATTTCTTCCTGCTGGACGGTATACCTGAATTATCATGGTGAATTTTTGAAAATTTGTTGAGTTATAAAGGGGGTCCTTAAAGCCTGGAAACACCTTCATATATTTATTTCTAATCGAGATTCGACAACAGGAATAAAAGGGGTATCGCTAGTTTTTAAGCCTGACAATCCAGCCAGTGATACGCCCATCAAGCGAAATATTTCAACTAATAGCCTATGTCGCGCGGTATATCATTGCAAAGCCTACCGTACTGCCAGTAACATTTATTTTTGTAATAATTGCAATCGGATCAAATGTTACAGTACCAAATGTAGGGTAGGACCAGCTGTTGTTGACCCCTAACAATTGTCCTTTTAAGTTGGACCCTTTGTAATCCATCTGATGAAATACATGGGATGTCAAATAGAGTGACCATCTGCTAAATTAAGATGTTACAAAATATCATTTTCAAATACAAGTTTATAGTACTGGATTTAAATTATATCGAACTAAATTATTGCTAAAGTTTGTTTGGTCACTCCATTTGACGTCCCATGTATTTCATCAGATGGATTACAAAGGGTCCAAGTTAAAAGGACAATTTTTAGGGGTCACCAACATCTGGTCCTACCCTTCATTTGGTACTGTAACATTTGATCCGATTGCAATTATTACAAAAATATCCAGCAAATGTTACTGGCAATACGATGGGCTTTGCAATGATATATCGCACGACATAGGCTGTCATTTGAAATATTTCGTTCGATAGGCCTACCAGGCCTATTACTGGCTGGATTGTCAGACTTAAATGTGTTTATGATTACCCCTTTAAAACTAGCGATACCCCTTTTTTATCCTATTTTCGAATCTCGATTAGAAAGAAATATGTTAAGGTGTTTCCAGACTTTATGGACACCCTCAATTCATAGAATTGCTTTAGAATAATAAAAAAAAATACAAGGCATGTATTTTGAACATTTCTAGTTTCGATTGGCATTCAAGCCTTTGAATGAAGTGCTTCGCATAAGGAAAGCATTACAGCTCCTATTCTATGCCATTTTCATTTCCACTGTGGAAAGATCCACCGTATCACGATGCACACAAAGCCTTTTATATGGCGAATAGAGGGATTTTTAAATATGATTAACTTACAGGAAATCTGTTCATAAGTAGGCCTAATAACTGAGGAAAAATTAAAAAAAAACTAAGAAATGACTAATATATTTCGTTACATCACCTGTATAAAATGGTGTTCAAAACACATTTCTCATTACTGTCAGGAAATCTTCCAAAACCTGTATTACGTTTTATCTAAAGAAGCACCCATTTCATGACAAGTGACGCACCGTAATTTTCAATTTTAGATCGAACATTACGCTGTTCTAGTCACTAGCATAACTGGGTTTGTTTACGGAACCGTCTTTGAAAGTTAAAACAGGTGACGAGAGCGTTGCACGTTTGCTTCACTCAGTAGGTCGTCATCGCTGCTTACCATATATGTTTTTTTTTTTTAATTTTCGATTTCGTATGCAAGTATGTGTTTATTAATTATTCATTCTACAGATATGGTAATCACTTTTTATGCAATAAATAATTATTTAAATATTTAACTCAGTCACGCAAATTACCAAAATCAGATCTCGGACTGAAATATTTAGGATGTTCATGAATTTAGTGTATGTAAACGTCACAGCTGTTCATGTGGTAAACCATACCCGTAAGCTAGTTCCTATATANAGTTCGGAACTTATAGATACTAAGAGTGACAGTGGATACATGTAACCTGTTAGAGTGTTAATAGCAAAGGTCACATTTGCTGATATCAGTACATCGATTTAATCTTGTTTTGAACTTAGGGATTGGATATTATTAAGTATTGTAGCGTGTATTTGAGTGGGGTCATTTACTGGGTAGTCAATATATTTTCCATGTACTATATGAATCTTTCTCATTCAGTAGTATAGTTTTTGTTGTTGTATTTTCTGGCATGTGTTTTAATTAGGAGTATTGTATTATTAGTTGCTTGCCTCTTAGTAGTATAGAGTATACGGCCTTTTAAGTTAGTCCTGATATTTTGGTGGGTTTTTAATGAAATGGCTGGACTCCCCAAAACCTAGTCGTCACTTTCGGAGGAAGAAATAAATATCCTCCACTTTTTTACATCGAAGTTGGTAGCCCTGTACATGCATTTCAAATGGGCTGTGATGGAATTCTGAGCCGCGCCTTGAGTCGCATCGCGCACTTTGAAAGGTGAAATAAAAGTCCTCCACGTTTTTCACACAAAGGTAGGTAGCATGTGTCTCTGTCGAAACGCCAGGACAGGTCAGAAATGAAACTACCCCGTTAGAAAGGTTGAGCTCTCACAGCACCCTCAGCCTCCAGACAGGTGTTATCAGTGGAAGATTCCTTTGTTACCATCTTTCCACCCGCCTGCACCCCGCTTCGAAGCCAAGAATCTCTATCTCAAGGTCGACCAGAAGGAGAAAGAGGGAACAACTTCCGGAGAAAGCTGCTTCGAGAAACGCCTGGAACATTCTCGTTCTTTCTACAACAAATCAATAGGGTGAAAAGGGTGTTCTATTTTCCTCCCATCCACCTCTTGAAAATCATTTAAAAAGGAGCCCACTTCCCATGTTAAATCAGAATCCAACCGGGCTTCGGCCTGGAAGGAACTACCGCAGAACTCAACCGGGTCGCGGCCTGGAAACATCTACTGGGAGAAGTCTTCAGCCAAAGAAGGAGTGTGCCAGCAGAAGCCAGATGCCCGATGCCATTTTCCTGGTCTGACATTAGCGGGCGTACCCAACTTTGTAGTTTCACCTCTGCCGGAGGACCGCCAAAGGTATACTAAATTGGTGGGAACGCTGTACGATTACTACTGGAGGTACCAGTAGTATGACTAGCTAATGTTGATACAAGAGTAGTCAACACACAGTACGCAGAGGCCGAACTTAATTTACTGGAGGCACCAGCAGTGCGGGAATGACCAAAACTGACGGTGGGATGGCAGCTACTCTCTCCATCTGAGCGGACGTCGATACTAGCCGGCATCGCCAACTTTATAGTTTTACCTCTGCCGGAGGACCGCCAAAGGTGTTACTAAATTGGTGGGGACGCTGTCCGATTACTACTGGAGGCCCAGTAGTGTGAATAGCTAGTATGGGACTCCCTGTTCGCCCCGTTCCCCAATGCAGGCTCGACCATGAACGTCGAGGTGGAGTCGTCAGCAGCAGAACACATGTTACCCACCTGGTTGGTCCCGTTAGTCAGGATAGGAGTGTACCCTTTTAATGTAAAACGCACCAGATGCGTCAGTGGAGATAGTGGCCCTCTGAGCTCGTAGAGAATTCGGTCCCAAAGGGAAGGGGATAGGAGAATAGACAAGGGTGGCGGTTGTACAGTCATCATATCCAGTGTTGCTATAGTTAGATGGGGAATAGGTAGTTGTGAGTTGGTTGAACAGCTAGTGGAACCAGTTGTCGGAGAATTAGGAGAGCGGGTTGTACATTCTTTGCATGCTGATAGTCAGCGGCGGTCACTGACTCAAGATGGTAGTTATTGAACACTACTTCAATTTAGTTAACGTCGAGTTTAAGAATTAAGAAGCATCTAGTCAGTTGAGGTTGAGTTAGCCACTGTCGAGCAGTACATTGAGTCAGCTAACGTCGACTGAACCAGTGACGATCCAGCGCGTTGAGTTAAGGAAGAAGACATAGTTAACAAGTTAACGTAGAGTCTAGGAAGAGTAAGCATTGAGTCAGTTGAGGTCGAGTTAGCCAGTGTCGAGTAGTACGTCGAGTCAGCTAACGTCGAGTCAACCAGTGTAGATCCAGCGCGTCGAGTTAATGAAGAAGACAGAGTTAAGAAGTTAACGTCGAGTTTATGAAGAAAAAAGCATAGAGTCAGTTGAAATCGAGTTATCCAGAGTCGAGTTAGTACGTCGAGTCAGTTAGCGTCGAATCCGCCACTCGTCGAAACAACATGCAAAGCCAGTCCTCGAGCTTGTACAGCGAGTCAGCTAATTAGTCAGTCAACGCCCAAGTATTTAAGCTATAATTCCCCGGTAGTCATCGAGTCAGCAGTAGTCAGCATCCCAAAGTCAGCAGTTAGTCAGCATCCCGAAGTCAGCAGTAAGTCAGCATTCAAAGCCAGTCGTCGAACCAGCATTCACAGCCAGTAGTCGAATCAGTTAGTTAGTCAACGCCAAGTATTCAAGCCAAACTCCCCGTAGTCATCAGCAGTAGTCAGCATCCCAAAGTATGCAGTTAGTCAGCATTTAAAGCCAGTCGTCGAAGCAGCATTCACAGCCAGTAATCCAATCAGTTATTTTGTCAGTCAACGCCCAAGTATTTAAGCTATAATTCCCCGATAGTCGTCGAGTCAGCAGTAGTCAGCATCCCAAAGTCAGGGGTTAGTCAGCATCCAAAGCCAGTCGTCGAAGCAGCATTTACAATCAATAGTCGAGTCAGTTAGTTAGTCAGTCAACGCCCAAGTCATCAAGCTATAATTCCCCGGTAGTCGTCGAGTCAGCATCCCAAGTCAGCAGTTAGTCAGTAACCTAAGTCAGCATCCAAAGCCCGTCGTCGAAGCAGCATTCACAGCCGATCATCGAGTCAGTTAATTAGTCAGTCATCGCCCAAGTATTCAAGCCATAATTCCCCGGTTGTCGTCGAGTCAGCAATAGTCAGCATCCCAAGTCAGCAGTTAGTCAGGTTCCAAAGCCAGTCGTCGAAGCCGCATTTACAGCCAGTTAGTTAGGCAGTATCCCAAGTCAGCAATTAGTCAGCATCCAAAGCCCGTCGTTGAAGCAGCATTCACAGCCGATCATCGAGTCAGTTAATTAATCAGTCATCGCCCAAATATTCAAGCCATAATTCCCCGGTAGTTGTCGAGTCAGCAGTAGTCAGCATCCCAAAGTCAGCAGTTAGTCAGCATCCAAAGACAATCGTCAAAGCAGCACAGCCAATCGTATAGTCAGTTAATTAGTCAGTCAACGCCCAAGTCTTCAAGCTATAATTCCCAGGTAGTCGCCGAGTCAGCTGTAGTCAGCATCCCCAGGACAGCAGTAGTCAGCAGTTTTTCGGCATCCAAAGCCAGTCGTCGAAGCAGTTAGCATCAAACCAAAAGAGATGGTGCCGAACGCAGATCTGAGTCATTAAGCGAGGAACATAGCAGCCATCAAGACCATACGGAGAATACTGGAAGCGGAAGGAAAAGATCTTAAGGGACCTTACCGGGCGCACCCTTGGATCCTGCAAGGAGGCCGAGCAGGATCATCGACTGGACCAGACCTCGTTCCAGAAGGAGGGCCGGCAGCAGTTCGTCGAGGACACCTGGCATCCATGCAAACGCCAGTGTACGGAGGAGAGACTATTTAAGTGAATCATTGAGAGACATTAGTTTTGTGTTAAGACATTGTTACAATCTGATGCCCCTAGGCCAGAGCCGTGCGACCAAAGACATTGTCATCAATTTTAATCTGTGACACAATCCTTAATTAGATTTCTTTGTATATTGCAAAATAAAGGAGCATTCTTCTCCGTAGATTTGCATTCAAATCAATACCCCTTTCCTGATTCTCTGGTAGTAGGACACGCATGGGTATCATTAATGGTGAAGTAACTTCTGGGAATTTGCTACAGAGGTTGCTACAATGTTGGTTTAAGATTACTCTCTGAGTATCTGGTCGAATTGTTTAAAGTTGCAACCCACCCAACGCCAAACGCTTACACTCACATATCAAAGAAAAGAAAAAGAAACAAAATACAGATATTAAATTGTGCATACGTAAGATGCACTCAAAAGCTGCATACCGTTCCCCATCTTTAATACACAAAAATAAAATTTTAAGAATAACATATTTCTTTCTGTAATAATCGCTTTTTGCGTTAGTGTTGTTTAAAATTGATATGCACACATTTTTGCACAGCATGACAAATACGTAAGGCCATTACCATAATTAAAGAATGAATAAAAATGCAATATTTATATAATGTCATCAAATTCAGTAGACTGTACGTTTCAATCACAAACTCATGTAAACGTCAAGCGGTGAAAATTCCTCCACCCACAAGAACAGATCTGATTAAAATACACGTGTAACTTGATGAAAGGTGATAAATAATTCAGCATTAGACCTTGCTCTGGAATACATTCAACACGGACTTGACAAATCGTTTGAATTGCAATCTTGCTGACAGCCTTTTCCGTCGTAAATATCTTTGAGGTGACGTACATATTTTGCCTTCAAGCAATCCACATTTTATTTCGGTCAAGCTCTACTCTGTTCTGGTTTATGTTATGTCATTAAACTTGGAGATGGATTGTTGCCCTAATATTCTCTCGGCGTTGATAAATCACAGCTTCAAACACGGAAGCAATACTGGGTTCCGTTTTCATTTACCTGAACGGTGACATAAGGCCGACGCTAGTCTCAGAGTTACGACAAAGGAAAATGAAACCACGGAAACGTACAGTGAAGGAGCTTCTAACAAAAAAAAAAAAAAAAAACTTTTGTTGAAACTCTTGTCAATAATATTCTTTTTACCATGTAGAAACAAATAATGTTTCACATAGCATCACCTTTAGATACGTACACCCGTGGAAACAAAAAGTGAGACTTTTAAAACAGAGTCCTTTCCAAATTATTGTGGTAGCACTGCATAGCGCCTTAGTTTTATACTTCC
>KZ880991.1:8473-22427 GCA_003456935.1 Machilis hrabei
TCACGGTGCTTTTGCATTACAGGTTACACTCTTTCGTGGGTTGCTTATCATAAAAAACTAGTAGAGTAAAATATTATTTTTGTTGTAAATATGCCTTAGTATTCCTATCGGAGAACAAGGAAAGAATGAACGGTTTTTTTTTATAGTCAATTTTGCCATAATAGGTGGGTCAGACACTATTAACAGCAAGACCACAGCTCAACTTATATCTACAGTATTAGTTATAGACCAAAATAATGGTATAATTGTATGTTGAAAAGTTTTCTAATTACTGTGTTCCGTCTAACCACTGGAAGTGATGTAATGACGTGACGTAATCACCTTTCTCACTCTTTGGCCTTAAAAGCATAATATTGTTTACATACGAAGCTGGCCTCTGTAAGATTAATGGTGTACTTTTTCCTAATAGTGCCTACTTATTTAAGCAAAAAAAAAAAAAACAATGTGCATTGGTTTAGTGTCCGGTAAAATACTAATAAATCAGACAAAAACTGGAAAGTTAAGTATTTTACATATCTTCGGCAGACTGTATTTGAATCTTGCAGGATGTGGTTATGAATCCTTTCTTGAAGAACTAAAGGGGAGTGTGTTATAGGCAAATGATGTAGGTAGTTCTGGCGTTTTTCAGGTTCTTATTCTTATGTGATCTACATTGCAAAACATGATGAACTGGTGTCTTGTAAATAATTAAGAGTTGCTTGGCAGTATAATATGTTTGGTATAATAGAAACAAATCCTAACTTTTATAACTTTTTGGTGTGGGAGAAGCATGGGTATGTGATGAAGGTGGGGAGAAGAACATAATACTCAGTACTACATGACATCTCTTTTGAAGACTTAGTTGCTTGATATTTTAAAATTGTTAAAATTATTGTTAACTGTTAAAAAAATTAAATTGTGATTATATTTATTGTGCGGATTTTATACAAAACAGGTTCTACAATTGGTGCTGCTATTGCTATTGGATTATGGTCCCACTGTTATGACATCTCAGGTCTAATGGAGACCCCATCCGCGTCGTAATGACGCTTCAGGATAACTAAATTTTGAATTTTGCCACTCAGCCGACACATAGCCGGAGGTGGGATCTTTTACATCGAACACTTATCGATGGGACCCGCCTTTAACGTGCCTCCCGGAACACGCCTACGATCATACCTTAGTGTGGAGTGCTTCACAGGCACACTCGTAGGATAACCCTTTTTACCCAGGGCTAGGAGCCGGCCCCGGGATTTGAACCCGGGACCTCCCGATCAGGAGGCGAGCACTCTAACCACTAGGCCAACCTGTCGGTATAATGCTGGGAATATTTTAAAGCTGCTGTCATGGATTCCAATTAGAACATTGTAGGAACTTTGTACGTATTAAGAAATGTATGTGAAGTGTGAACCACAAAGGTCTCATTTAAGAAGTTTATTGTGAAAATACTAATAAGGGAAAGTAACCAAATACNGCCCTCTTTTTGTGTATTGCTTATAATGGGATCGCATGGCAAGATTAGAAGTAGATTATTGCTGATATACAAAGCTACATATATTGGTTACGAATTGGTGGTGTCAATTCAACAAATTAATAAAACCTGAATCAATAGAAATTAAACACAAATGAAAGTGATTTTTTTTATTTGTTGAAAAGGGCTCCAAATATGGCCTCCTAATTACGATCACAAATTATTATTTCAAAGTGACAAATAACACTAAAAAACAAACTACGTAGTTTAGAAAACATATAAAATACTATTACAAAATTACAATTCATTTGATAGCTTAAAATGTAATCCTTAGTTTAGAAAATACGGTTACAAAATGTATACTGGGAAGATAAACAATATTAATTGCAAACAAGTGATGTAAGCAAATACAACAAATCAAATCCTTTGGATGGCTTTACAATGCTAAGAAAATGTTTGAACCATCTAGTGAATAATTCCAGCTGATTCCACCCAGAAGGATGAGTTGCTCCGGGGCCGTATTTAGAATCCTGTTGGGGGCCATGTTTGGGTAATTACATATTCTCAACATTGCGGACTATTGTAACGCCAACAGTAAGATAAAGTGTATGCCAGCGTAAAGGAATTTCAATAAAGTATGCAAGACCCACGAGACAAGGAAAGCTGCTTTATAAGACTCAAATTTCATAGTAAAATATAGTTTATAATAAGNGTCTCACAAAAACTCGCCTTTTCCGTTAAATTTAAATGTTGATTCAGCAACACAAACACGACGCTTTTCTACCAGATGATCAGTNCACACTGGCAGCATGGTTCTGTAATAGTTTCTGCCGAAGTTGTGGGANTGCGCCACTTAGTGGGCATTCTAGCTAGGGGGGCTATATTTGAAGCAGGGGCCGTGTTTAGCGACCTTACCTTA
Source organism: Machilis hrabei (assembly GCA_003456935.1). Lineage (NCBI taxonomy): Eukaryota > Metazoa > Arthropoda > Insecta > Archaeognatha > Machilidae > Machilis > Machilis hrabei. The sequence goes on from KZ880991.1 coordinate 10,843, forward strand.
TATCCATTGTTATTAACAGTAAAGTTTTGAATAGGGTGGATACTTCTGGATCAACCCTATAACCCCCGTAGGAATTTTGAGGTCCAGAGAGTTTGTTTGCGAATTTGTGCTTCGAAGCCCTAGGAGGATGAATGAACTGAAAGGATCTTGCGTCATTTTTGTCTTAATCTGACATTTAATATACATTAACTTTCAAGTGCACGGTATCGTCAAAACGTGCTCACTTTATTTCAGAATTACTGCCACTTTATTTCAGATTTACTGCACTATTACTGCTTTATGTCAGTACAAAAAGTAAGTAAAGAATACCATACCTTGGTTATAACGGACTGTCCCACTTTTACTTTAAAAATACGTATCTTCTCTTTTGTATTACTGAAGCCAAAACACAAGACACGGTGCACCATTTCTTCTACTTCACGAAATCGTTCCCTGTATTGGCAACATATAAAAACAAATAGGATACAAAAATGCAAGGGGATCATTAAAATTGCCACATCGTATAATAAAAAAAGTACATGCGTTAATTGAAAATTTATCCCAAATATAACACAAGTTATAATTTCAACAACAAACAAAATTACTAATGACACATAAACTGAAATGAGTGATTTTCTTGATCTTTTACGAAAGTGCCTGACTTGACTGTAGGTACGGTCGAAGTGAAGAATACTATTTATAGATTGTGCTAAATAAGTTGATTTTAGCACAGAGNATAGTTGAAAAACACAACAAATGCCAATAAATGCAAACTCAGCAAGAATGGTCACGGTTCTCCTTGCACTGGTATCAAAAGTAGTTTCACTATTAGAAATATCGTCTGTAACTAAAAAACCATTGNCGATAATCGTAATTATTCCTAAAGCCAATGCATATAAATTCCAACTAAACGAAGGCGAATAAAAACATAATCTATGATTCTTTTGANTCATTATAGTAATCGGAACTATTCCAACAAGCCGACAAACATATAAAACGGGCTTGAAACTTGAACAAAAAACAGCTACCGGCTCTAAATCTCGAGCTTTTGTTTTTAGCCTCATTGACATGTCCCAGAATCTTTGGAGGTGCCTTTGTAGCAACACACTTGATAACTTGAACACAGCCGTGAAACTGAGCGAGAATATAGTCTGTTGTGTTTAAGCGAATAGAAAAGACTGACAATTTATAGGGATATATCTCTATAATCATGTACAGTTTGGAAACGTAAACATCAAGTCATTATCTGCACGGCAAAACATACCCTGTCTTTCAAGTGTTACTCAGTAAATGCTTTTGAATTGTAAATGGTGTGCATTATTTATATCTTTAAACTGTGATAAATCGTTCCTTCCTAAGTTGTTTGTATCTTCAAGATAACAGTTGAGACTGACTTCTGAAGAAATATATAATGACGTTGTACAAAAATACCAATTTAAACAGGTGTGAGCTTGTAACGAACTTCTAAGACTACATACAGTACCAGCAGCGATCCTGTCATATCCAAACGAAGCGTAGCGCGAAATTTCGTTTCGCTTAAAACGCAAATTATCGTTCACTTACCAAGCTACGAAAAATTAAATTCGCTATTATGTCTTTCAGGCTTTGCCTGAAAGACGTAATAGCGAATTTAATTTNACCAAGCTACGAAAAATTAAATTCGCTATTATGTCTTTCAGGCTTTGCCTGAAAGACGTAATAGCGAATTTAATTTTTCGTAGCTTGGTAAGTGAACGATAATTTGCGTTTTAAGTGAACGATAATTTGCGTTTTAAGCGAAACGAAATTTCGCGCTACGCTTCGTTTGGATATGACAGGATCGATGCTGTTACTGTACATCCACCCAGACACCCATTCTCTCTTTTCCTCCGTAAGTGCCACTCTCACTTTTCTGTTGCTTATTATACTGTGCTTAACTACGGCGTTTTGAGTGTTTATGTCTTTCGATGGTCATGATGTTCATAATTTTCTATTCATCTGGATTAGTAGTAAAATGAAGTTTTAATTATTTTTGAAAATATGCATCTGGATTGAACATTACAACATTTACTATGTCATGCATTCAACTGTGTTTGTAAATACAAAAGAAAAAAACCTTTGTGTACACGTTTCCAGACGATTTTTATCAGTCTGTATATCTGACACCAACACTATTGTTTTTTTATTAGGCCACTTTTATTTTCTGTAACCCTAGTCCAGTCAATGGGAGGAGGAGAGTTATCGCTTTCAAAATATTCAGAAGTTTATAAACTCGGTAGTTTAGTAACCTGAATAATGTGCTTAATTTGCGATCTTTTCATTCCACCGCTTGCGCCACCACATTGGAAAAATAGTGCCCCAAAAAAGTTTTCCCCAAATATCTCCTTTCCAGTGTAACCTACTCCAAACATGTTATTATTAAAGATAAGAAAATTACATATAACTTTTGTATTAAACTTGTTTTTTTGTAGACACATTTTTTCTAAGTTACAAGAGGTATAATACAATATCGACTAGTCATTGTCTACCCATTCGTTTCTTATAATTTCTACACCTCTTTGTATGGAACTTTCAAAGTACAATGAGAATACGATTTATCGGAATCTGCGATTAGTTGATAGAAAACTACTGGCGCAGTATATGGAGTGAAAAATAATGACGAATATATTCTATTCTTGTGTGTTTGGCATTATATGTCATTCAAAGAAGTTGAATGCCAGGTGACCTTGTTAGTAGGCCAAGGTATTCTCGAAGGATCAGAGCTCATGTGTTGATTCATCTTGCTTTGGCAAACATTGTTCTGCAGTGGATCGGATTTCCCGCAAGAGAATCGTGATGCAATGGAAAATACAGGGTGTTTAAAAAATGTGTACCAAAAATTGGAGAGCGTATTCTTTGGACCCAATAATGTTATTAAAAATTTTTTCGCAGACCTTTAAGACTAATGGTTTAGCCATAATTAAGCAATTAAACTGTCGAATCACGAGAAGCGTTACAGAAACACCACGGCCACGCGTTACAATTGGCGAATGACAAGTGCCAATTGTAGCGCGTGGCAGTGGTGTTTCTGTAACGCGCCTCGTGATTGGACAATTTAATTGCTTAATTATGGCTAAACCATTAGTCTGAAAGGTCTGCGAAAAAAATGTTAATAACATTATTGGGTCCAAAGAACACGCTCTCCANTTTTTGGTACACATTTTTTAAACACCCTGTATATTTAATGATTTAAATACATCTCCTATATTCTCAATTGAGAAAGATTCCTACAAAACTATGGCTTGAAAATTCAAAAAAAGCTCACTAAACTAGAAAGCAATTGTTCCACTGCCAAACGGTGGGCGCATAATTTCCGCTTGGAAACTTTGATAAAAAACGTTTATTGAAGCAGTATGAATTGGCACCTGCAACTCGATACTATACTGCCTTACTTCAATGCTCGTGGTCATTTTTCTTTAAGCAAAGTTTATCTACCTGTATCTGCAGAATACTTTTTGAGTTGAACATAAAACACGCTCCCTTACAACAAGAGGTGATTTTATTATTATGCGCTTTGACAAGTTTTGGTCTGGGATTTGGTCTGATAAGACTTCGAGCAGACGACCATGAGAACTTTTGAAGAGCAATAGGGGTCTCACTCACGGACCTGGAACAACGGATAACGATCTCACAGTTCGGACCTTGGGAATGGTATATTTACACAATATTTGTGATAAAATTGAAAAACTCTGTGACACATATTTAGCAACAACAGCACAGCACGTCGATTTGAGGAGTTCACGCACCATTCGCGACAATGGAGATCTGGAAAAACCAAGTAATTGAAGTTGTTGGAGATGAGCAAATTAATTCCCACCAATTTCATTAGACTGGCAGTACTTGCATTTCGAGAATCATCGTCGACAACTTTAAATCAGTGAAATTCAAACGCAAGGACTAAGTAGCATCTGTCAACACCAACATCAAATTCAAAGTTGTTATTAGAATATTTTCTGTTCGAACTTGCTCCGTTTCCACCGTAACTGTATTCAGAAGAAGGATCGATTAAAGGCACAAAATATTCCCTTTATAAAGCTTTCTTGGTGGATTTCTGCTTCATAGAGTTGTATATCCCCGCAATGATTATTTTTAATAAATTTGTACGAACTAGGTACAATACGTGGAAACTCACTTAGGTTCAAATTCAGCAATTATCCTTGACGGATATCTTGCTGATGCAGCGAGAAAAACACAAAAAGTGCTGAACGTCTTCATCAATTTAAAAAAAAACTCCTTCCTGCACTAGCCGCAAGAAACAGGTAGATTTCGTTTGCTCTCTGAAAGGATATTTTCCTTTTTTATAGGATATTCAATTCTTAATACATTTTGTTGGAAACATTTTTGTTAAATACAGTAGCAGGAACGATTTTGTCATATCCAAACGAAGCGTAGCGCAAAATTTCGTTTCGCTTAAAACGCAAATTTTCGTTCACTTACCAAGCTACGAAAAAAATTAAGACTTTGATGTTCAATAAAGAGCACAACTTAAATGTGAGCAACAGTTATGAAATCAATATATATAAAAACCACATACAATATTTAAGTTCTAAAGTGTTTTTGCACTATATATTACTTTGTTCTAAAACACTAATGATCTTGAAATAAAGATAGATCAATAAAATTAAATTGATTTGTTATCAGCATCATTAAAATCTTTTCTTTTTTTTTTGTGATTTTGCTCTCGTATCGTGAATATCTAATTTTAGATATTTGGCAAAGCTGGTTTGTTTTTAAACATTTGCAACAGAATAATGATGTATATTTTTCTTGGCGCTGTGAGGTAGAAAATATCCCAGTGCCATCTTAAACTTTAGTAATTTAGAATCAAACATTCAAAGTCCATTACTCGATGTTCTGCAACAAGGTCTACCGGATGGAAAAGAAACTGAAGACAATAACTTGTAATAACTGGATTCCTTTGTCACGAATGCAATACCGTTGCTAATAGTCATGCTCCTTTTAACGTGCACTGACCTCCAACAACACTAATATGGTAATCACGCTATTAGAAAATAACTTTTTAAAATGTAATAATACACAAACTATTTATGCTTCTCTGATTTTATATTTACATGTTTTAAATATAACAGTTTGTAATGAATCAACAGTTCTAAAAACATTAATAAAAATCCCCGTGAATAAAAATGGCATTAAATACATGTTGACTCAAAATTGATTAATACCTTAAAGAATCTTCCGTTATTTCTGTAATAATTTGAATGTTCTAGATATATTTAATACACACCAATTAATAATCAATAAGACAACCAGAATATCTTGTAATTTGGGTCTGTTTCACCCTGTTTCAGAATAGCACTACTTCTGGGCTCTATATCAGTATAAGTAGTAAATTAAAGAATATTATACATTCTTTATAATGGATTGTCATGTTTCCATTTTGAAAACATCTACGTCTCAGATGTTTTTATTAATAAAGGTATAACATAAGATACGATGCACCAAAATGTTCACTGTTTTGGTAACACACGAAAGCAAATGCGATACAAATTAATAGCGTCAGTACTAGTTTTGACACATCATAAACTAATATAAATTGATGTGTTAATTCGAATAACTTTTCCCACATAAAACAAAAAATATAATTGCAACGACAAACCAAAGTAGTTATAACAAAAAATCTAAAACATATTGTTAAATTATTGAGCTTTTACAAAAACACCTGTTTTTACTGAAGTCAAAATGAAGATTACAATTTACAAATTGTTATATGTAATTTGATTTTAGTACATATACCAGTTGAAAAATGCAAATAATGCCGGTGAATGCAAACATAGCGAGAGTGATCACTGTACTCCAAGAGCTTGTATTAATTGTCTTTTCAATTTTAAAAATATTGTGTCTATTTCAGTAACCATTACAGATAGTCGTAAGTATTCATAAAACCAAGGAATATAAACTCTAGCTAAACCAAGAAGAAGAATAACACGTAATATGTTGATGGTTTATAGTAATTAGTACTGTTCCAGGAAACTGACAAAAATATAAAATGGGTTTTAATTTAAAAAAAAAAACTACTCTAAGTATCAATCCTTCCTCATTGAAATATTCCAGAATGTTTAAAGGTATATATGTGGAACGTATCTGTAGTTGACGATTTATACACAACTAAAGTACTGATCGGGAATATTATTTTACAAGTACAATTTTGCGCCGCCATCGGCGCCTTCTAATTTTGGCTTTCGAGTTGCAAAATTTCAGTTTTCAATATAGGCTATACTGTAGCATTTTTCAGATGTAAATAACTTTCTTTTTTAAAAATTAAACACTACCTGTAATTGTTTAAGGAAAGTAGTTAAAATTAATTTGAAGTTTAATATATGAAAACAGATTCGTCTAACCTTCACTTTATTAACTTGAAGTTTGTGTTGTGAGCTTAAACAGAAAACAATGTAAACACAAAAAGAAAAAAAAAGAAAAATGACAATCAGTTTAACAACAACAAACATGGTGGAAAGAGCCGAGGCAAGCTGAAATACAATTCTGTCATACTTCGCTTTCATAAAAGCTCTCCAGTCCCTTGGACAACGCCTCACCTAATCTTTTGACCCTTTTTGAAGCAAAATTAAACTGCCTACACCAACTTTTCCACAAGATTGCTCAGTTCAAAGCTTAACGTTTTTTTTACAAAGCCATTCACCATTACATCTCCACACAATCTCTCTGCAGCACTTCAAGCCACACTGCGAAATGCGTTACTAAGGACTCCACTCCTTGACAACCTTAGTAATAAAATGTGAGTTAGGCTTAACAAACAATCCAACAATGGAAAGTTAATAAAGAGATCATGCCCGAGTCACAGAAAACATAACTCTTTCCCTTTTTCAAGAAAATTACATTCATTACAACACCAAAGAGACTTATACTAAATTTAAACTAAGAAAATATACAAAATAAAATATAACATTTAGTAAAATTAAATTAAAAAGAAATCTCGTGTTACAAATCAGCTTAAAAACAACAAACGTGGTGGAAAGTGAATAACATGGTCCTTGTAAAGAGCCGAGGCACGCTGATAGACAGTGCACACGTTGAAAGATAGTGTGCACGGTTTCCATAGCAACGAAAATAAACAAATGGTGGAAATTTTAAAATTGAAGTAGTGAATCTGATGTTTTGGGCCAAAATAAACATTTTTTGCAGTATGACTTTTTCCCGCACAACGCATCGTTTGGAAGATATTGTGATGTCAGGTGATATACCGAGCTGAACAACTTTTGTGTTTAACATTCTTCTCTAACTCTTCCGCATCATGGCTAGAATTAGCGTCAGTCAGTCACTCACTTATAATCAGCTATATATATTAGGTATTTATCAACGAGAAATGACTGACACTTTTATACGAAAATGTCTCATTAAGCATAAATGATTTAAGGAAAAGTAGCCATCAAATCATTAGGTGATGATGATGATGATATGGTGTTTTACGTCCCATCGACACACAATGGGTCATTAGGGACGATGAAATAATGTTTATTGTGATTAATGAAGGTGAACTTAACAACTAAGACAGCACAAACATCCATGCCTTATGCGGGATTCAAACCCGCAACCTCTCGTTCCAGGGCGCGCTGTGCTAACCACTATCCCAAGTAGGTCGGCCAAATCATTAGCAGCGCGCCAAAATACGTCAATACTTTTGTTTCTGTGGGAAATGTGTATCTATTAATTCACTCTGTCTTTCAAATTATACTCGACAAATGCTTGTGTATTGTAAGTGGTGGGCTGTATCGACGCATTTAAACTGTAACAAATTGTATGTTCTCAAGTTGTTGTTTCTTCAAACTAACAATTCCGAAGCTCTATGTTTTGGAAGTGTACAAGAATAACAAATTAAACTGCTGGAAATTTCTCAGACGCACATACAAAGTTTACAAATACTTATCTACACACCTATTCTCTATTATCTTCCAAATTTCTCTGTTTTGGTGCTTACCACACTGAGCTTAATAAGTACATTTATAAAATTCCAATGAGTCATACGTTATGAAATGGGTATTTTACTTCCAGCAATATGTTCACCTGAATGACATAAAAAACAAACATACATGTTAAAGTTAAAGGTGTACAACAACATTAATATGTCGATGTCTTGAAAACGTTAGGCATGGATCGAAAACATATTCCACCATAATCACATTCTTGAACACTCGTCTGTCCAAGTTAATTTCCCCAAACAAGTAGCTCAAGTTATGCAAATTACATATATGGTGAATATGAAATAACTCTCCTTCAAAGCCTCCACAGAAATAACGCAATTATTCTCAAGCAAAAATGACTGCTTCCCACTACAAACGACACATTGTGGATTTAAAATTTCCACGAAATGTCCTCACACTTACGTGTCTATTTACCAAATAATCTGAGAGTCAAACCTGTCATATTCTACAGAAATCCAACATATAATTTTAGTATAAAATACTACTTGATACAATCATGGAGAGAAACTATCGTACCTCATTTTAGACATGTTTATCAACATTTGTAGTACTTGTTTACAGAATGGAGCAAACCATCATGTCATCAAAAATATCGTGCATAGCTTATCACACAGTAAGTGTTTGGATAGAAAGACTTCTCCATTTCTTCAAAAAATAGTTAAAAAAGTACCGATCAAACTGACGAGACAATATATATATACAAGCTGTTTTCCATCAAAAGATCGTTCAGACTCAACGATGTTAAAAAAAACGTACCTTCATAAAATTGTGAAAAACTAGCAGCTGCTAAGACAGTGTTACTTCGAAAATAAATCCCTAAATGGTAACTATTCGCATGGAGGATGACATATCTGCACAGTTTCTGTGGCCATAAACGTTAGTTGATAACGCACCGGAAGTAATGCCCGCAGGCGGTTCCCGGTGCAATAACACTAAAAAAATACTATACCCTACAGCACACCTTAAGAAATAGCAGAAATTATCCACAAAATATTCCAACTGATCAGGACTATACCGACTATTTCACGGTGCGTATCATGTCAAGCAAAAATTTAAAGATGTTTTTTAATGTGCACTTATACAGCAAAAAGTGTTTCAGGAAGCTGAAGTACATTTTGCACCGACAAACACAGAGCAAAATCAGCTAAATCTACACTTAAAAACTCACTACAACAATTCACTTAAAAAATACAATGCATACCTCATCAAGCTGAATCCCACAAAATACAAATAACATGACGTTAAAGAAAAGGTCCAAATTTAAAATCAGAAACAGCAGTTTCCACAGTTGCTTCAAATGTCAGAGTACTAGTGACCCAATGCTAGTAAGTCCAAAGTGAAATATAAGAGAGTTCAGGTAAAATTCAGAACAACTATTGTTTCTAACAATACGTCTTTACCCTCGTATAATAGATGTACAAAAACCATAAGCACCGAAAATAATTGGCAATACAAAGTTACCTGGATATACAACATATTACCCGATCGTAAGCAAACAATAATATTAGAACCTACAATTTAGTTTTTGTTAAAAATTAACTAACACCTAACCAATCTATATAGCATAGAAAAATCTGAAATTAGTAGTTATAGAGTTTAAAATCAAAGACATAAGCGTATAACTACCACTTTCTCGTATCCAATACAATAACTTTTCAGTAATTAATCTTAACACCAAAGACTGCTTTAATAATAAGTTATTTTAGTGCACATGACAATTTATGTGGAAGGGCTAATATAGATATCACCTTTACAATAGTACTCATTCATCGCTGGCAGAAATACTTAAAGAAAAGTCATCTCTCCATAATTGGCCCATTCACAAATGTACATACGCTTATTAAAATAAGACTGAAAAAGAAACTACAGCTAGGGAGTAACAGACTTACAACTAATTTCTTGATACAGTGAGTAATGCAGAATCAGAAAGTAAACTTGTCTCAACAAATAGTTGCTATTATACACCCAAAACGGTTCGACAAGAACTACAGGGTATTATAAGCTGGAGTAAAACAGCTTCGTAGAAAGCAAATCACGTCTCTTTCACTACATGCTTACAAAAAAGCTCAATTAAATCTGAGAATGAAATCAAAGAAAAAAATATGGAATTTGTTCTGTATGCCATTTATTCATTGAAGTCACATCATCACAAGGGCTTGGACATTAATTAAGGATGACTATTTATTACAAACCCTTAGACAACATTTTGGAACACTACTTCTCTCACCAGCTAATATATCTGAGCAACGATTTGCTAATAACCTATTAAAAACTTTAATACCCAAAATCTGGATAACAATACAACAAGGACTTATTTTAATAGAAAATATACTCGTTCAAGATCATCCAGTAAAAAAAAAAAATATTATTACATGTTAACTTTATCTTAAAGGAACTGCAATTGGCTTTAACCTATTTATTAACATGTATCAAAGACTACGATGGGCGGAGCAACCGGCTATTAAAATTCCTATCTCTCAAAGGACATTTTCTACTTAATGCAATATTCCTTCTTTTAAAAATACATTTTTGAAAACTGATAAAAAAGGACAGTATTGCACGCTAATAACCAAATTGTGTTGACGCGCCTTAAAGCAACAACAAACAACAGGACAGTATTGCTGTTGGTTAAGCCCAGTAAAAAACCCTGATATAATGGTATTTTAAACACTAACCAGACCAATTACCGTAACGTAAACATCATTAAAAACTTATGGAACGAATAATACGTTCAATACTTAAGTATTATCTAGAGAAAAAAAACCTTCTACATAAAAAGCATGATGGATTTTAGGAACCATAAACCCACAACAGATGTACTCTGTACATTAATAACGTATGATCAGCATGCAAAATGACGCATTCAAAATTCGCTGCAATATGTATATACTTCACCACGGTTTTTTTTACAATATTAATCGACATTATATATATTTTATAAAATGCCAAAAATACACATACAAGACAAAATTTAAGTGGGTAACCGTACTTTTTAAAAAAAATATATAGAATCAACCACCATTGCACTAGCACAGGGAGTTACCGAAGGGTGGTCGTTAAGCCCATTATTATTAACGTCTACATGTTAGGCCTACTAAATCACTCCCCCAAACCACACAAAAGTTATCGTTTACGCAGACGATGTGTTCATATAGATATGTGCCTCAACAAACATTAAATTATCTTAGTATCTACGAAAACGAATTGAAATTATCTCAATCTGGGCAATTATGAAAAACTTCAAAACATCCGTAGGAAATACTAAAATATTGCTTTTTAATTGCAAAGAAAAATGAAAAAAAAAAAAAAATAGTAGGTACACTTATATTGAAACTCGGAGGATATGTAGTACACATCTATAGTTTTCACAGGGTGCAGCCATTTTACTGGATGACCAATAGTTGTTGATAAAATGGTGGTGAAAAATTTGGCAGGTAATACTTATGCTAGCGTGGTAAAATAAGTGGTCGAGGTGTCACGGTGGCCGAGGTAGTTAAGGCGCCCGGTCAGAACTCGGGACGTTAGTGGTTCGATTCCCAAGGTTCGCTACACAAACTTTTTTTATTTCATGAATATTATAGTGAAAGCAGTGTTTTCTTAAAAACACATTTTAGCTAATAAAACTCGATT
>KZ881003.1:0-10494 GCA_003456935.1 Machilis hrabei
CAGAACTGTTAGATTTAGCTAAAAAATAGATAAATTCGCCTAAAATTTGAAAATAAATGACGAAAGAGCCAAGGCTCTTTACACTACATTAAAAAAAATTGGTGAAGACAGAAGAGGTGGATTACTGTGTGTCTGAAGCTAGTTGCATTATCTCGGAAATACTACGTCCTGAAAGCTGAGACAAAAAACAAAACAAAAAAGATACACATGGAGTGAACGCACTCATTACAAAATGCAAGTAACTATGTTTTTCTATAATCGGGACTAGAAATGCTCACGATTATACCTAGAGAACAACAATTTCGCTATATAAATACTAACAAGAGTTAATCATTGACTTTGCACCCAAATATAATGACTAGATTTGTGAGTTTTATTTCTCTCGTTTTTTTTTCCAAAATGGACACAGATTTAAAGACATATCTGCACTGGGAGAAATCCCATTATAAATGAATTGCTATATAGCTTGTATTTATAATATATCACTGAATAATTTAATTCACTTTTTAGCAACTAATTTTAAATCCAGTTAAAAGAAATATACCAATAATAATTTTTTTATTCGTCATATGTTAGAGCTATATCATAAAGTACATTTGATAAACAACAGAATATATAAGATTTACATTTTCAATTAATTCTGGAAAGAAGAAATTAATCAATGTAAACTCTATTTTGGCTCTAGCTTGCATTTTACTCTAAATCTCTTGTGACTTAAAAAAAGTATTTCGCTGTAACGAAATTATGTAATCTTTAGTATGGTTCTAATTTATGTAGGTTTTGAGCCCATATTGGAAATGAGCTGAGTATTGAAATACTCATATATCCCAAGTAATCGTTCATTATTCACAGCGTGAACCGAGGATGGTAAAGTAAAACGAAAATGTCCAATTAATTTTTTTCTTGAAACTTCTATTTCAAACAGAGTTAATAGGCTGCTAACAAAAGTTTGAGAAATAAGTAATTCACGTGTAAGTTGATATACTTTCTCTTGAGATATGCACTTTTAAAGTAAATTGTAGTTGATAAACCATTTGAAAATTGATCCCCGAACACTACCAAATAAATAAACATTGCCAAGAAAACTATATCGCTACACATTTTCGTCTTGTATCATACCTTATTGAATCCAACCTATTAGTCATGGTTTAGTATTTTAGGACATATCCATACCTAAACCCAACTCATCATATATAATACCTAAAATCCGTTAAATCTAATGGTAGATTGCTTCAGATAACTTCAAATGAATCTCACAGTACACGTACACAACTTGGTAAAATTAAATGGAAGATTGTACTGTAAATGACAAGTAGCTACAAAAACATTCCATACAGTCTTCATGTTTTTTTCAGGACTTAAGTATAGTTATTTATCAAATCTCTGAATTAATACATCGTATTACCAAAATAATACAGACACCTTTGTGGCATGACTACCGCAGTTGCAAACGTGTTTTCGCTTGGTCATCAAAAGACAGGTGCACCGCAGTTACTGTGGTAAAAATATAATTATTCAAAAACCATGATACTATATTCAGGTTATGTGAAATACGTGCTTAGATAAAAACTGTTAAAAAGGACATTTGGAGCTAAGAAATAGAACTAGAAATACAATTAGTGTAAAGAAGATAACTTAAGAGGATTATGTACAAACAGTGCTAACCAAATGAGTCTTCAACCGGACCACTTTAAAATCCTAAGTTGGAAAGTAGCAGAAATACACTAACGAAATGGGTAAATGTAAATGAATTTGAACTAACGAAAAAAATAGAATTTAAAATAACTTACTTCCAAGTTAACATTTAATAGTTAGAGGTAGCCTACTCTTTTGATAATAAGTGACATTTTTAAACGAAAATAACTACTAAAACGTAAANATTAAGTCGGCAAGTAATNTACNTAACGTATTTGCTACAATTCAATTTTATAAATCTTACCATAGCCAGTAAGAATGAATTTGTACGTAAGTAAAAATTGTGCAGCTGCAAATGGATTTACATTTGTGTTGGTAACAACTTAAAAGTGAATTTAACGTCGATGGAATAACGAAGTCCACAGACTTACAAATGTAAACATTAATACATAACTTTATTTATTTTTATTCTGTAGCAAAATACATCTGAATGTGAATGATCTAAGTAAGTACAGAGTTATGAAACTAACATTTGTGAGAATGTTGATAACTTTCACAAAATTGTCCATAGTATAAGTGATTGAAAGTTATGTTATTTAAATAATTTGTATAAGAAAAAAATAGATAAATTTGATATCATGTTACAAAGAGGCCACATTTATTTTGAAATTAAAACCGTCTACACACACAAAATAAATTATATTATCGATTGGCAGATATGTAAATAAAGTACAAACAGAGGAAAATATAAATAATATATACAGGGTGATTTGGACCACCTGTCCCGGCCTTTTTTTTTAAAACGGTGCATCAGAACTTCGTTGATGAAAAAAAAAAAAATTCTCTAAACCGTTAATGAGGACTTCAATGGTAGACATTGCATTGCCTTGAGTCTGCTTGAAGCGGTAGAAAGTGGAGTCAAATTCAGAATTCAAAATAGCAACACGGGTTAAATTTGATACATTTGGATAGAGCTCGTAAAAGTAAACAACTTTTGCNTGAAAACAGTTTTTGTATATCTCACCGTTATCGAGTTATTATCAAACACCGAAAAAAAACGAAAGGAATCAAAGAGCCTAAACTTTAATGATTGATTAAAGATATTCAAAGTGCCTTCCATTTCGTTGTAAGCACTTTCNCGCTCTTCTTCTTATGCTGTCGATGGCGCAAAGTACTTCAGCAGTACTGACAGAATTACATGCCTCCCGAATGTTCTGCTTCATGTCTTGCCGTGTTGTAGGAGGCCGTTTTTAAGCGATGCTTTGATCCACCCCTAGAAGTAGAAATCGAGAGGAGTGATGTCAGGTGACCTGGGGGCGCCATGTAACTGATCCTCCTCTTCCAATCCTTCGCCTAGGGAAATACTGATTAATTGTGCGTCTAACCACCAACGAAAACTAGCTGAGCAATCATCCTTTTGCAACCACATTGATAAACGAGTCGCAAGAGGGACATCTTCAAGGAGCTAAATTGGAGTATCACTGCCCATTTAGTGCTTCGTCGTTAGGACCGATGATTTGCCCTCCAATGAGACCACACCACGTGTTCATGCTCCGGAGATGCTGATTGTCCACTTTACGTAGCCAGTGTGGGTTTTCCTGTGACCAATAATGAGCATTGTGATTGTTGACTTCTCCATTTGTTTTAAAGGTGGCCTCATCGCTCCAAAGAATATGTTGGAGAAATTTCTGATCTTGGTTTCAGAAACCAGTTACAAAAAGTGACTTTCATGAAAATCATCTTCATTTAGTGCTTGATGTAAATTAACGTGGAAAGGATGTAAGCCAATTCTAGTTCAAAATTCTCCAGACTGTCGGTTGACTCAAACCAGAATCTCTTGAAAGTCACCGCGTAGACTGATGAGGATCCAACCTTACTACCGCGAGAACATCAACTGCGTTGTCATTTCTCGCAGGACTCCTCATTCGGGTTTTGCGATTATGGTTTAGCTGCACATTACCACTGTTTCTAACGCTTGCTTCTGGCCACTGAAAAACCTTAAACATCAGTGAGGGTGCTCTGGGTATCTCTCGCAGTACAGCCGTTCTGTGGTTTTAGCGAATTTTGCCTAGCACCATCACCGTATCAAATGATTCTTGGTTAGAAAATGCCACAATTGCATATGCAATTTAATTGTACGAAGCAAACTTTAATATTAAACACCAGGTGGTAACGAAAGGAACCGTCTTAAAGAATGAGCACGTTAAGTAACGCGAATCAAAGGACGTCCATCGCAGTTTATCGATCAATCAGCCAATAGGAGCGCTGCANGGTGAAGGAGGGAGGGGAAGACATACTTTGCATATCGTCTACTCTCCTGCCGCGCCGCAAGAAAAGGGAGTTTCGTAGATATTTTTTTATAAGATACAAAATATGTTTTCAAGCGAAAGTTATTTACTTTTACGAGCTCTATCCAACGACAGCAAATTTGATCCATGTTACTATTTGGAATTCTGAAGTNGACTCCAATTTATACCACTTCAAGCAGACTCAAGGCAATGAAATGTTAACTATTAGATTCCTCATTAACGGTTTAGTAAATATTTTGTTTCCTCACAAAGCTCCAATTCACCGTTTTCGAAAAAAGAAGGCTGAAACGGGTGGTCTGAACCACTCTGTATAAATATAGAATAGTAAATCAGTAAATAAATAACGTAGCTGCCGGGCTGAACTGCTATAACAGCCAGACAAATAACCACGTGGACAATAAATTTGGTGATGATATAAGTGTAGTCTTTATAAACAGTGTGATGAGATCTGAAAACAAAATGATAGTTTTGATCCTTTGCATAGTGTCCCTTTGTAATTACATGGCGTGAAAAGTTGAATGACATTCCTTGAATAATTTGAATATAATTATCTGATACGAGACACATGATAATACATTTAATTTGACATACTATTTATTTTGTTATTATATTTTATTTACGAGAAGGAACCCATGAAGGGATATAAACTGTAATGCAAAAGCACGTTGGGTGCAAAAAGTGAGAAGAAAGCAAGCATTTATGAACCTTTGTTATAAAGGTTTGAAGATTATATGTATCAGGGAAATCAATTGATGGCAGATAGTTCAAAAGTTTGGAAACTGCAGAGAGAAAAAATTAGAATTATGGTAGACCGTTCTGTGGNTAAAAAGCTTGACCATGTAAGCAGGACAAGAGAAACTTTGCCTAGTTGTACGAAGTAGGTAGCAGAAGGAGGAATTAAAGATTCGAGCTCGGCANAGTAGTGACCGTGGAAATAACGGTTAAACAGACAAAGTTCAGAGACTGAATGACGATAAGAGAGAGAGGGTATAAAGAACGGGTGCTGAACGTGTCATCGATCAAATGCAATACTCGCCATTGGATTGAGTCGAGGAGATTAAGATGGGTTATGGAGGCTCAATCCCATATGTGTGAGCAATATTCCGATACAGGATGAACTTTTCCTTTGTAAAGAATTAAGAGTTGCTTAGCGGTGAAGTATTTCCTGGAATGGAAAAGAAATCCTAATTTTCTGGAAGCAGATTTGGCTAAAGCAGAAATATAGTCATGCCAGGAAGGATCGAAGGATAGAGTACTTCCTAATATAGAAAGCTAATCGTTGTTGGAAATTATGTTCTTTGAAAATATGAAGCCAGGGAATTATAGTTAACGTTTTTTTAGTGAGTAGACAAGACTGGCTTTTACTGCAGTTGAAATTCACCAGATTTTCTGAGCCCCACTGGAGCTAGAGTGTTGCGTGTCAAACAAAGGTTAGATCGGGAAGGGTTTCGTTGGAAATAAAGATTAGAGTGTAAAGTATTATCGTTTGCAAAGCTGTGAATGGAACTTGTAGTAATCGAAAGGAGATTAGTAATGTGTAGTAGAAATAGAGTAGGGAACAGAACTGAACCTTGACGAACACCAGCATTTATTGTAACGGTATCGGACAATGTACCATCAACTGCTACTCGAATAGATCTGTTGCCGACAAAGCCTGAAATCCACTGACATAATTGAGGTGGTAGGTCATACGATGAAAGCTTATTTAAGAGACCTTGATGCCAAACTCTATCAAAGGCTTTTGAGTTGTCTAAAGTAAAGCTCGAGATTCTCCAAACCTCTCAAGTGTTTGGCTCCACACATGAAAAATCTAAGAAAGGAGTTATTCAGTTGACCGACCTTGCTGANAATNATACTGATGATCGCTGATTAGTTTCCTGGACTCTAGGCAAGACAAAAATTTACTGTTAACCACCTTTTCTATGACCTTTGATAGAACAGATTCTAGAGTTGTCGGACGTTAATTGTATGGTACGGATAGTTTACATATCTGCAAGATTCCAGCAGTTAGGAAAGATGCCCTACTTAATAGATGCTGTAAAAAGTTTGTAAAGTACAAGAGCTACTGTTTTTAGGAGCACATTTGTTTAATACAATTACATGTATGCCATCAGGTCCAGAGTCTTGTTAGTATCTAGGGTTTGAAGTACATGTCTTATGCTGTTTTGACGAAAAACTAAAGGCGGCAAAGAATGATGTGAGGATGATAGTATAGGAGGACTTGTTCCTTGAGAATTGAAAGTGGAATTAGAAGAGAACATTAGATCAAATACGTCCGCTTTTTCCTTAGGAAAAGAAGTGAGGGATCCGTCATCTGATCAGAGAAAAATGGAAAGGAAGTCGTAGTAAAATTGCAACCAATTGCTTTAGCTACTGACCAGAATGAGCGGTTTCCATTTGGATAAAACGAAAGCTTGTTATACATGGACTTGTTAAAAACTTTCTTAGCCTTGTTGACTTACATAAGTTACGAGGTTCGACTTAGGATTCGTGAGTGATACCATTTCGCTAATTTAGCCATTTTTAGTTTGCTGATTTTTTTGCGATACTGCTGCAGTGAACTGCTTTTTTGAACCATGCCTTAGAACCATATTTAGAGATTGGTGTGGAATGAGGTATAAATGTTTCCATACCAAGAAGGGTTACATCCAAACGAATAGGGCTATGTCGTGTGGCCTGTTAGATAAGAAACAGTTGACCTGTCAAAGAAACGAGGAATAGAAGTTATGAAACTCATCCGAATCTGCGTATTTGTAGTGCCATTCGATATGTAAAGAGGATCCGGAAGATGGCTGTACAAGGAAACCGATGTTGCATCAATTAAACAGTGATCAGAAGAGCCAAGTGGTGCTGAAACTGAGTTCTTATAAGTTCCGGGTTTGTGGTTAGAAAAAGATCTAAAGAGTTGGCCTGGTGTGTTGCAATGTCTGAAACCCACGTAGAAAAATATACCAATTGGGTGAGGTCACACGCTGTAACAAAGGCATGTGCTGCACGCCCAAGAGGGCATGTAGAACCTGAATATTTGAGCCAGTCGGTTTGTGAACATTGATATCACCAAGAATAGTGATTTCGGACAATTGGTGAGGAGAATGTCAATTTTAGAGAACAGAATTTAAAAGAGTTTACCAAAATTTTGGTCATAAGGTTACCGATAGACATCTTCCTTAGGACTTTGAAGATATTCTGGGTTGTTAAATGTAACCATAAGACATCAAATGAAGAAGATTTAAGCTTAGGAAGTCTGCGGCAGAAGATATTCGAACGAAGAATTGTAAAACTACCTCCTTTGAATTGAAATGAATCGTAAACATCATAGTTTGGACACAGAATGTGGGAAAGGCTCTCAGCCTGAGAGATATGTGTTTCTGTAAGAAGGAGAATGTGAGGTCCACGACTTTTAGATGACGTGAACTTAATTCCAGTCTGATGTCAGTCCAAGAATATTGAAAAACTGGATGGAAAGTCTAATATTACTATTACACAGATGAACTTGATAATTTGTTGGAAATTTTCATATTGAGTTTAGTTAAATAGGTTGAAAAGAATGTAAAGGTATCTGAAGACTCAGTAGACGGTGTCACAGCTCAGACTTGTAGGAAACTACCTGGATAGCTGTAGCGTCGTGAAATCCCCCCGAATATAAGAGATTGGACCCCCATTCAACACGTCGCGAACTGGCAAAACTAGTACAGTGAGATTCAGATCCAAAGNACTTTAACCAAATGATACAGCAGCTTTCTAGAGCGTTAACCTCTAGGTTTAGGCCACTGAACTATTTGGCAACCAGCCTGTGTAACACTGTTTCTAACGGGTACCCTCAACCGATGTGATAATGAAACCATGAGTTTGACATATCCACTGCTACATTGTTCCAAAAGTCTGAGTACATCCGAAACCGGGAACCTCAACCAGACATCCAAACATGAAGCAGGTCAATTTCAGGATGCCCTTTAACTCAGATGATGTTGGTCATGCACCAGGCGACACACAACCTGTCTGTATACACCTATACCTNAAATAAAAATCTGAAAAACTGAAATAAACCTGAAATATAGATGGTTTTTACATACGCCTATTAACACGTAAAAATTATGGAAGTATGCCAACAATAAATTGTTACAAAAGTTAAGACAGGTGGTAGAGATATTAAAAGTAACTACAAGTCTTTGAAATTTTATAAGTTATATATGTAAGCTTAAACTAATTAGCATCTTTTGTTATAGTGTGAATGTGTTGATAATTCTGGTTTATAGATACGGTACTCTTATGATATTATAAATATATCGATAATACTGTACCAAGATTGGTCTTAAACAGTCAAAGCCCTCACAACGAACTTCAGTATCCTGAGCACAGTCAAATTTGAGCCCCCAAAACTTGAGATGGTGGTGTGCATTGTTTTATGTCATATACGTACCGGTTGGATCAGTTTATGATAAATAGCAACCATGTGAGTAAATACTTGACTTTTTGAGTGAGATCTGANTTACTAATAATAATGCGTTCATTACACCTGAAAATTACGATTCTTAATTGGCAAAATATACGTGAATGAGAAATCGTCGCTAAAAGAATAACATAAGGAAATTTGCATTTTTTCATACGTAAAGAATAACAGATCACAACGTTGGTTTCGAAGGATATTTTAATGAATTTCATAATATCGTAGACTCCGAAGAAACGCTGATTACTGTTGTATAAGAAAGTTGGGCGTCATCCAAGGACGATAGTTACAGGTGTTGACTTAACGGTGGATAAAAGCCCACTTATATAAGGTCAATCGTCAACATTGTCCCCAATCACTCCCGAGCCGTCCTTCCCCCACGGAAGCCGCTCGAGATCGCAGCGAAACACCAGAGGCATCCCAGAAACGATGTATGGTTTAAATTGTTGAATCAAACTATTTATTTCGAGAAAATACAACTAAAGAAAATATGTTATTTTTCCACTTCACTCCAAAAATTCTGATGAAAACAGACACCTTCAAATATTGAACCTTTTGTTAATTTTGCCAATTATTTGATTTCATGGTCCCACGGATTTATCAGCGAAGATCTAAAAGGTTATTCCAACGATATTATAACTAGGTTTCAAGATGGTTTAATCGGTATTGTCCACTTAATAAAAACGTGTAGTGGGTTAGTTTTATCAAATACAGTATAATATTGGTTTACGAAAGAAAACGTTTAACGTATCTCCCGGAAGATCAAACCTTATTGCGGTTTGTTTTAAAAGGCAGGCGTGGAGTCATGGGGAAGCTTGAATTTGAGACCTCTCGATCAGACTTAATGTTCATAGTTTACACAAGCATTGTTCGATATATTTGTTAGGTCAAATGAAACCCAATCGCGTGGCAACGATGTATCCAACATCTAGGTTTTGTGAGCAGGATTCTGCGATTGTTTGATTATTTGAGTCTACTGTCACCCGATTATTACATTTTTGGCAAAGACACATAACGCAACGCAACGACGTTTATGGAAGTTTTGATGTGTACTAGTCACTCGACACATAGCTGATGATGGCTTAATTTTCATGGAATAATTAATGATGAGAGACCACTTTCAAAGTCCCACCAGGATGTCTCCTAGGATATAACTTAAGGTAAGCAAGTTCATTGGATAAACTGTATACTTGGGTTATTAGACGACTAATTAGATTTAAGATGTATTACTATTATGCTTTACGCCATATTGACGTGTTCAAGGGCATTAGAAAAGTTGAAACACATCCGTCATTTCCAAACAATATTCTATCTTATGTATTGATACTTGATTTTTTGATCTTTTGATACATTTTAGAACCTTTTAATGGATAAACTTTAACGGAAATTGAACATTTGTGTCATATCGTCCTAGACGCAGCTTTAAATAGGACTCAGAAAAAGTCTTGATTTGATTTCTGTGTAAATGTTTAAGAAATTGTATAACACTACATCTTCGAAGAAGAGTTTGAGCGTGATTACAAAATACGGTGACTCAAAATCCGTACCAGTACACAATTGTAGAGTGGACATTCTAAATGACCTAAGTGCCTAACACACACTTTTGAGGAAATAAAAAAAAATTGTATGGCAAACTGACAAAATATTTTATTACAAAAAAAATCATACTACAACAGTGGTCCATA
This sequence comes from Machilis hrabei, assembly GCA_003456935.1. Classification (NCBI taxonomy): domain Eukaryota; kingdom Metazoa; phylum Arthropoda; class Insecta; order Archaeognatha; family Machilidae; genus Machilis; species Machilis hrabei. Next base: position 10,077 of record KZ881003.1, read on the forward strand.
GTCAATGGCATGACACATTTTCACATTGACAGGTACAGAGAAATTCTTTAAAAAAATGTGTATCTGAAAATAACTGAAAAGGGCTATGTTCCATCTATATGTTTCTTGTAAAGGAGCTAAGNGCTAGATTAAAATACAGTACAAATCTACCAAACATTTGTAAGACTTGTCAATACAGTCATTTCATTATTGTATTTTTCACAATCGTCATACGTATGTGACAACAATTGCGCACAAAAGTAATTGACAAAATTGATATATTTATATTTTGCAATTAAATTATCTCATGAACATTACAAGAAACATTGCTCCAAACAACTTCTTAAATACGTAGGTGGTCCAGAAAGTAAAGAACGTTTTGGCATAACTTAACAAAAACGAAAGATATCAACACAAAACTTAATATACAAAGTCACAG
>KZ881007.1:1817-18296 GCA_003456935.1 Machilis hrabei
TTTTTTGCTCTTAAGATTTACCTTGCAACCCATCCCTTGAAGTTTTGAGTCCACATACATGCTTCACTGTACTGGCAAAATCTTGTATTGCAATACCTTCTCAAAGTGGTTTCACTGAATTCAGGATACTTGATGCTCTTGATATTTCAATGAAACCCCTTTTTACCCGGGGCGATACCTATTACACCTCGCATTTTTACCNATTATTTGTCGGATCCTACGCACACTCGAATTAATACATAAAAACGCTCCTGATTTTATACACGTCGCTTCGCTCCGTCGAGTTACAATCGTGACGAGTGATTTTACGTATGAATCGCGGGTGTGAAGCACCCAAGGATTAATAAGTAAATTAGCGAAGTATGATTAATATTGTTACAAAACTAATACGACAACTAACAAAAGCTATGCATGGGAAAAAAATAGACCACATACTGAACTAGGTGCTCATCATAAAACACCAAGCATTTGCATTAAACAATAATACAGTATCTTTCACTATTTAATTACTGCAACATAAAAAAAAGATCACCAGATTATAATTATGTACATGCTAAATATTTGGCGTCAGTCACCCTTGTGTGAGGAACATTGCCACGTCTGTCTAACATTACAAGTACACTCCCTACAGAATAATGCATACAATTCAATTTTGGTACTCGTCTAATCCTTCCCCAGAACTACCATTCATTCTTACTGCCATCCATTATTGTTCCACACACACAAACACACTTCCATTACTGTACAAAGTTGTAAGAAACGTGTAACACTTTTCGGCAACACAAAACCGATAATTTAACAATCCTGAGAAAAGACACTTCTCCACAGAAGAAAAGAAAAAGAAAACAATTGCCATATAATGTCTCCAGTTCTTAATCGTAAAATATAGCGCAGCCAAGACAAACGATCGAATCATTCTTTCAAACACAAATTTCATTGTGACTGTGCTATGAACCACAAACATGTTTTGAAACTGAAGTATCTGCCAATAGTGTACCTCCTTCTATCAGCCAATAGTTTGACAGAACAGATTAGCTATACTTCCTCCAATTAATAGTTAAAAACGTGATGTTTGAAATTTATCGCCACCCGTATAAAGAGGGCTTTCATCGAAATTACATCACATAGCTTTATGAATGGTGGTCTGCCCTTTTATCTTGTTAAAATGAATATAAACTCGTGTTGGGGTTTACTGGCAGGTAATAGCAATGCTGTTTACGTTTGCTATAGAACCTTGGGGCTTTGCCCCTCGATTCGATAGCGAACACAACCAGCATTGCTCTTATTTGGCAGTAAACCCCGGCACGAGTTTATATTAATACTAAAAATATTAAGAAAAACAATATTATTATTAATTATTAGTTATATCAATATCCAAAACTGAAAAGAACACAGGACTCCCTCCAGACACTTAAAATCTAACATGACAATGTCTTAATACATATCCATGGTTTCTTTGATTTTGCTGAAAACATAATGACTGCTGTACTGTCCCTTTGAGTTCTATTTGTTATTTTACATACCTAAACATATGGTAATTGGATGCTTGTAGCTGGTACCAAAATAACTAATGCATCAATCTTCTATAATATGACATGCACAGTTTCTAAAGAAATGAGACATTCTTCTATCTACAAAATGACAAAAACTTGTTATACCTAAATGAAACTTAGTACATTTGCATGCCCTTTTTGTGAAACACTGGTAAAGTGTGATACCAATTTTTTTAAATCTGAATTATCTATTGTTCCAGATACATAAACCACCTTTTCTCCTGAAAAAATGGAGGTCATAAACTTTATTTGACTTATGTTGGGCTCAAAATATATACTTAAAAACTTAAAAACAATATCTGCCATTAAAGTAATGCTCAGTTTAAAAACAAGTTGATCTCATTAATAAAATACATTGTAAAAGGCTAATGTTACATGACTTTGAAAAGAATGCAGTTTTTTTATATAGTCTAAATTTTATGAATGTATGTGCTGTAGATGCTCGTATAGTGACCTTGTACAGTGACTACACAGTGTTTCTTACTGTAACTTTATTTTTAGTGTATACATCGAGGGCTTTAAATAATATAATGTCNTATTTCTTTTAATAACTGTACTTATATTAATATTTGCATGACTTGACTTTGTCCTCCCAAAAATGGTCTAGGAAATTGGGAGTTTATTCATACTCATGACGGTCCTATATTCTGAACCTCTTTTACTCTATTTTTGGTGTCGAACTGAAAGCATTCTGTTGTGCAATTTGAGGAAAAAGTGTAACTTGATGGTACTACTCACATATCAACCCATCCATTTTCTCCAATTATCTCCACTGCTTTTGTAGTCTCTCCGGCTGACAAATACATTTCGGCAGCAGCTCTAGGTTCGTTAATGTTTCGAGCCCAGTCTGCCTTCTTTCGAATCAGCTGCTTTCTGTCGGCATTATCTCCAGATCCAAGAAATTCCTTAGAGAAAAATGATGCAGTTTAGAGATAAATTATAGTTCTCAATAAGGTCCGACAACTTCAAACTGACCCGATCCAAAAAAAGGTTGATTCGGTTCAGTTAACGTTGAAAGCAGCATTCAAATCCACAAGTAAAGGTATGAATGTTTCTTCGTACAAACTTTCAAATTCTAAAGAACTTTTGCACTAAAAAGGAGACAGTTTGACATTACTCTTTGAATAATTTTGAATTTCATTTNTTTATATTAATTGGGGTTTCTGTCTTATGAACAAAGACTGGTTAGCATCTTAGTTTCAATAAATGGGGTCAGGAATGGGAACTGTTTGTTGGACACCATACTGGAAGCTAAATTAATATTTGACCAAATTTGAAAGCAATTAGGAAAAAGAATAATTATGATAATTTTAAGAATCAGTGAAAGTAAACAACATATGATTACCGCAAGAAAAGCTGAGCTTAGTTGGAAATTAGCAGTACTAAAATTAAAGGGAAAGGGGTAATCTTAATTAAGCTATAGGTATCCATTACTATACACTCATAAACCTGACTACAACACTTTCACATCTGAGATTTCACTTCAGGATAAATGCCAACAGTGAGTTTTACCCTGAACTTTATTTGAATATCTTGTGTCAATTCTGATGATTACAAGAAAAATTATTTTTTGTACTTTTATTAGCAATTTCGTAAAAACCTCTGCTGCACCAACATGTACAATTTCTTTCTGGAGGTAAAAAAATAATTACATGTGTATAATGTACTTGCTTTACACTGTACTTAATGAAATTCCGTAGGTACTATTTCACTTTACTTTGATCCAATATAACTTCATGTTTCATACACAAGTTTNACTGCAGTGGTTGGACTTGAATCCAGGAAATGTTTTTAATGTTTGGATTAATTTAATCGACTANGGTATGTTTGACTGGGTTTGCATAAATAATTCTGTAGTTTAGTTAAAGACACACAACCACAAAATGTGAAGTTTGGTTTGGCTTCAAAATTTTTAGGTGCAATTCAGGTACACGCTTCTAAGGTTTGGTTCGGCACAACTTTATAAAGTTTAATTTCCACTACTATTGCTCTAAGTTTGGTTTTCTGGAGTCGGACCTTATTTTTTAAAATTCGGCTCGAGTTCAAAATGCCGAGTTCACTCAGCCCTACTACTAATGAATGTGGAAGTTCAAAGTAGAATTCAAATTTTTTAACTGCACTGNTTGATAGATCCACACACACACAAAACATGANATTTTAACTTCCAATAGCACAACAATGCCACAAAACTGTTATTTTACAAAATTCATAGGTTGTTGTTATCATTACATTTATAACGGAAACCTCAGTTACAGTTCACCAAGAAAGACAATTACTACACCCTTGCCATTAATAATCAAATGCTGTCATTGAGGTGTTTTTTAAATCAATGCTGAACCTTCAAATCAAGTCAAATTACTTTATTTTACATTCTACAAAGACATATTCTCTCAAAAAGCAGATGGTTTCTTTGTTTACAATTCAGAAAATTATTTACCTGAGCAAGGTCGAACATTCGCAAGTCGGTGTACATGTTAAGAGCTCGCTGTTCTTGTCCTTCCTTGCTATAAATCCTAGCAGCTTCAGAAAAACGTCCACCATANGTAAGAACATCCGCCACAAATACGGCATCGCCCTTTTCTCCACGGCGTATACGGTCCTGTGGAAGGAATTGTCAATCACTGAATGGAGCATACACACACAATAACATTCAGGCATCCATTTTATATCACATCTACATAAATTAGGGCTCATAACAGGTCATAACAAAAGAGAACACAAGAAAAAATAGGAAACTGTATTTCAATACAAAAAGGTTTTGCATAGCGCTACCGTAATATAATATTTTGTAACTTATCTTTCTTCTTCTCTGTCTCTTTTTAACATATCCCAAGAGAGCTAGTATGTCTTTTTGTTACGAGGACACTTTCTAAGCACAAACTTAAAGTTAAGGTTAGGAAAACCAAAACTTATCTAATGAAAAGAAACGTTACAATATCCATACTTTACGAAAAATGGAATCCCAAATAGGTGCTAATGCCAGCTAATATTGGTTTCAGTTTACATTTCTTCTTGTCTGTCTGCCCTCTGCTTGTATTAAAACAGGTCATTTGGCAATCCATTACACAAATTGAGCAAACTGGAGTGAATTATAAAATAGCTGGCCTACTGTTATTACATTAACTAAATAGGATTTAGTTTTTTTTAGGGTACATGAAGAATTTTAGATATGATCTTTAACCACTTGCCAGTCGCTTTTTTTTTTCAAGAAAATGGGCCTAAAATTGTCACTTTTTTTAATTGAAAGTTTGAAATTAGTATACCTTATTTGATCAAAATCCTTGAAATAAGAAAATTATTTACCTGAGCAAGGTCGAACATTCGCAAGTCGGTGTACATGTTAAGAGCTCGCTGTTCTTGTCCTTCCTTGCTATAAATCCTAGCAGCTTCAGAAAAACGTCCACCATATGTAAGAACATCCGCCACAAATACGGCATCGCCCTTTTCTCCACGGCGTATACGGTCCTGTGGAAGGAATTGTCAATCACTGAATGGAGCATACACACACAATAACATTCAGGCATCCATTTTATATCACATCTACATAAATTAGGGCTCATAACAGGTCATAACAAAAGAGAACACAAGAAAAAATAGGAAACTGTATTTCAATACAAAAAGGTTTTGCATAGCGCTACCGTAATATAATATTTTGTAACTTATCTTTCTTCTTCTCTGTCTCTTTTTAACATATCCCAAGAGAGCTAGTATGTCTTTTTGTTAGGAGGACACTTTCTAAGNACAAACTTAAAGTTAAGGTTAGGAAAACCAAAACTTATCTAATGAAAAGAAACGTTACAATATCCATACTTTACGAAAAATGGAATCCCAAATAGGTGCTAATGCCAGCTAATATTGGTTTCAGTTTACATTTCTTCTTGTCTGTCTGCCCTCTGCTTGTATTAAAACAGGTCATTTGGCAATCCATTACACAAATTGAGCAAACTGGAGTGAATTATAAAATAGCTGGCCTACTGTTATTACATTAACTAAATAGGATTTAGTTTTTTTTAGGGTACATGAAGAATTTTAGATATGATCTTTAACCACTTGCCAGTCGCTTTTTTTTTCAAGAAAATGGGCCTAAAATTGTCACTTTTTTTAATTGAAAGTTTGAAATTAGTATACCTTATTTGATCAAAATCCTTGAAAAAAACAATTTTTCTTTCAATTATTTATATAGTTACAGAGACATTTATATAGNTATATAAGCATACACAGTAATAAAAAATAAAAAACGAGACTATGCCTACACTATAATAGTTATTATATACACAAAACACATTTGAAGTCTATACACTGTTCACTCGTTACTTGAAAAATAATTGCTGAACTTGTATTCACGACTGTAATGTCATAAAACAATAAAATAATTGTATACTGTGCACTTTGACGTAAAAACTGTCTCACACAAACCACATGTAATGAACACGCTGTTTGAAATACACAATAACTTTCGTAAATTGCCAGCAGAGGCCTCAAACGACAAGTCGTCTCTGCCATCTAGTGATATTAGTTGAAACCACGTTGGCTTACCTAGTGTCAGACGAATGCGTCCAAACCAGAAATGTCTATGACAAAAAATCGGATGCCCGTATCAGATACGGGCAAATCGGATGTGGCAAAAAAGCGTGCCCGTAATTTCACACCCCTTTCCATTTAAAATTTTAGGGGTGCAATTCACCCTTATTTAGGGTTGAAGTTACGTGAATTAAAATACTCAATTTATGTGTCCCAATAACAAACAAAATTTAAGTGTCCGAGCGTTTTTCTCAAAATCGATTTAAAATGGCAACAATCGGCTTGTACTGTTTTCAGTGGGCCACCCTGTATACACAAAACACATTTGAAGTCTATACACTGTTCACTCGTTACTTGAAAAATAATTGCTGAACTTGTATTCACGACTGTAATNTCATAAAACAATAAAATAATTGTATACTGTGCACTTTGACGTAAAAACTGTCTCACACAAACCACATGTAATGAACACGCTGTTTGAAATACACAATAACTTTCGTAAATTGCCAGCAGAGGCCTCAAACGACAAGTCGTCTCTGCCATCTGGTGATATTAGTTGAAACCACGTTGGCTTACCTAGTGTCAGACGAATGCGTCCAAACCAGAAATGTATATGACAAAAAATCNGACGCCCGTATCAGATACGGGCAAATCGGATGTGGCAAAAAAGCGTGCCCGTACCAGGTACGGGCATGACTGGCAAGTGGTTAATTATCAGTTGTACAGGCTGCCTAAATAAGGCAGAAGAATTAGTTATGAAAAAAATAATAGTATATATTTTTATTTCTGGTATTCTGTGGATATAACTATTGAACGACAACAAGGATTTCAAACAGGAACGTAAACATACATTTTAATTATACTTGCAAGATGTATGTGTATAGTGCAGTAAGCAGAATATTAAATTAATGATGACTAAATTATGTAGCCAGAAATGGGCATAGGTGTTCACTGTGTCGAAAAGTACCATATGGCCTAAAACATGGCAGTTTATGTTTTGAAATGTGAGATGTTCACATTTCTTTGTCTATTTCCATAGTTACTTAATAAAAATGTCCAACATTATGATTAATCAACTAATGATACCTTTTGATTTTGCAACACCCTGAATGTAGCATTTATTAACNAAGTCATTGGTACACACACACAAATGATTCTTGCAGGTGCAGTGCACACCTTCTATCATAGAAACTTCTTTAAAAAGGTTGAGTGCAAGCAAAACAGATAAATTTAAAAGGCAAACTTATTTGTTAGAATACAAACCTACAAATGTATCTGGAACAAGTAGCACTACTTCACGAGGGATGGTGCAGCAACGTTTTGTTCAATGTAATTAAGAACTCTTGATTTGACAATTGTCATTAAATTCGAATGCTAAGTAAACACGAGATTAAAGTGATCATTATGCAGTTGTTAGGAGGATGTGTAACATAAGGTAGCTCTTCCCTTTTCCATATTACATCTAAGCTGCTCTTGCAGTAGCTGAGACCCATCACACAGTCTTATGAGCTGCTACTGAATTGGAGCTGTTTGAGGTAGCTCAGCTCCCAGGTCTCTGCTACCACATGCACAGCTCAGATGTTATATGTAAATAGTTGAATGGAAATCATATAACTCAGAGTTTACAGTGCTTATTATTTACAGTAACTAACCTGTATAGGTTCACAAGTTTCTGTGCTTTTTCATCTTTTATGTATAGGCTAAACTGTAGGTAAGCATACAAATCAGCCAAAAATCTTGACACTTTATTCAAACTAGGGTAGGGATACCTAAATTATGGTAATTGCATATTTACCTTAACTAATTTAGAGTCAAACTTTTTTATATTATATAATATATTGTTTTTCAGATACGAATCTTAAAATGTTGAACATTTTGTACTAAATAAATATGAACAGAAACTTAAAAGTTTAAGTGTGTAATTCTGCACATTTAAAACACATAGTCTACTTGCTAACTCTAGGCCGTAATACACTTGCAAGTATAACTTAAATATTTGTTTACATGTTTGAAATGTTTCCCAGTAGTTACAATCCACAAAATTCAGAGAAAAAAAGTGCTGCTTTTATTGGTGTTTAATATTTCTGCCTAAGTTGACACTCCAGTCTTACATCAACTATCAACAGCTGGTCAACTCTGGCAAGCCATTTTGGTTGTAACATCAGATTTCGATGTCAACTAGTAGCTTTACTTCTATTGGCTTATCGATCCAATGGTTGGACGAAAATTAATATGGGTCCTAACTCATCCAAGTCTTGAACAGAGTTGTCCAATTAGTTGGATGAATGCCTTGGATGGTCTAAATCACACTATTTGTATCAAATTCTACTCATTTCATAAGTAGTCTAATGAATTGGATGAAAAATTTGACCATGTAGGCACTTTACTTGCAATGTGAGTGCAACACATTAGTGCTTAATTTTATTTTTATCTTCTTTTTTAGCTTTTTAAAACAATGCGTTAAAAAATGTGTGTGGTAAGAACTACAGTTAGCATTATTGTGAATTTTAGTATGTCTTAAATAAGGCCCCTGTACCTCTACAAATGCCATGAAAATGTTGTGGGTACATGCACTTCATTACTAGCAGTTAAGAAATGTTATTGATTAAAAAAGTTAAAAAAAGTGTTTTTTTATTTGTATTTATGAAAGTTACACACCGATTTGATTATCCGGTTGGGTTGTAAATTTGTTACGTGTAAAATACTATACAAACAAAAGGGCAGGAAGTTTTCAATAAGTACACCTATAATGCTTAACTATTTTTAGTCCATTTTCTGCAGAATTTAAAAGAAGAGTACAATTAATTGTTGATCATACACTGATAAACAAACAAATACTATACCACTATAAAGGAGCGGGGAACTGTTTCCTATAAAACATTCCATGACAGAGAGCAGATTGTGCTTGTCACTTGCCTGAAATGATGCTATTAGCTCTAGGTAACTCAGGTTTTTAGTTCGCATGAAAGCTTGTCGAGCAATATCCAAATCCAACCCTTCGAGGGCAGAAAGTCCAAGTGCTTCCAAGTCTCCGTCTGTTACACCAAGACAAGCAACACTGTATGCCTCCCTGGAAAAAAAACAAAGCCATGCGCAATTTTGAAAAACAGTTCTGCCATTTTAAATTTTGTATCTATAACCTCAATTTTGTTGCAATGGGCAAACTTTTGGACCAACACAGATGATTCTGTTGTTAAACTGTTCTCCTTCATCACAGCACTAAAAGTAATACAGATAAATTGGAACTGAATTGCAAGGCCTTCAAACTGAAGTTTTGCTTCCTTTTGGAGGAGAATATTATTGTCTTGGAATTTGCACATAAACCATGAGTCCTATGAAAAGATATCTCAAACAGAAGTTGAAGATTACCTACAAACTTTCACATTCATGTTCCATAATGTATCTTTAGCAAGACATGGCCCAACATTTACCAATGACCGATTAGTATCTTCTTCATCGTGGAGTTTTGAAAGCCCACCTCTTCGTTGCTAGTTTGTGATGGTATTCACGGTATACAAAGAAGAAATGAAAAGAGAAGGGAGTAGAGAAAGACAGCTTTAAGTCACATTTTTAAATAATGTACTTATAGAGAAAAAAATATTACTGCTATACATTCTGTGTGTAGTACAAGCTTTGGATATTAAGATTACAGTGAATACATGAATTTAAAGTAAACTTCAAAGTACAATAGATTAACCAAAATGACATTCATTTGTAGCAAATACATTTAAAGTAAACATACAGCTCGACCACCGATGAAAACTTCATATTCACGTGTCCCTATTCCTAAAACCATTTCATTCCCCAATCACTCCCTATTTGCATCTTTTTGATGTGTGCTTCAGTTTTAATACTAGAGCCCTACTGGCAGTGGTGGTGTGTCAGTGACACCAGGGTCCTCGGTGTCATCAGGCTTTAGCAACACTCGTTCTGACTGATCAGAAACTCGTCAAAGGTTTAAAGATCTGTCGCAGTTCTATTTTTGAGAGCACCTCAACCCCAGGACGTAATAGTTAAGTTTATGCTATAGTAATGAAATATTTTTTTTAGCTATTAATTTCTTTTTTTAGGGCGACAGGACCCTATTTTTCGAACAACCCTTGTATGTTTTACAGCACATATGAGTTTATTATGACTACCTGAAGCATCACACAAAAAATAAAAGTATATGGGTGTGATGCTTATCTATGTGGTGTTTACAGGGGTTGTATAACGCATTATTATCCGTATTTTACACACTTAATTTTACAAATACGCACTGGGAATTAGTATATGCGTCCGCGTAAATATTCTCATTTTTTTATTTTTTTGTATTTTTAAATGATAAGCAACTCATGAAAGGGTATATAACCTGTAATGCAAAAGCACCATGAGCTCCAAAAGTAAACTTAGAACTAGGAAGAAAGCAAGAGTGTATGCGCCTTTGTTTTGACTATGGTCAACAGTTTCTCGATTTAATAACATTAGCAGAAATTTTTGTGGCGATACCTGTTAGTAGTGTTGACTGTGAGAGAGGTTTCTCCCGTCAAATGAGACTGAAAACCAAATTCAGAAGCAAACTTTTGCCTGAAAACCTGGCTCGGTTAATGAGAGTGTCCTTATGCGGATAAAGTCTTTCAAAATTTCATGTAGAAGATGCTGTTGAAAACTTTGAAAACATGAAAAAGAGAAGAAAGTTATTGACATTGTACTTTGTTTTTTCCAAATAAAGCAAATTTCTGAGATATTTAATGGTAGATGAAAATCAGTGTAAACTTGTGCAAAAATTGTAGGCCTGCAATATTTTGAATTGATAATTTTATTCAAATGTTATAGGCTGCTTACACTGTAAGGTAGAGGTGCTCATCCACTCGAGAGGGCAAATTTAACTGATAGCCTCCTGTTTTACACCAGTTGTTGCTGATCATTACTGGTATTTTTAAACACACCACCTTAAATTAGGTTGTCCAAAAGTAGTGTTACACATACGGTAGGTAAATTTTTCACATTAAAAAAAATGGTATATGCATGGGACACACAAATATTTTAGAGGACACATTTTTCCAGTGTAATGCATCCCTGGGACAGTCAAAAATATTGTAATGTAACCCATGTTTATCGTCTTATCGGCACCTGATGGGTCATTTAAGGACAATGCTTATCTAAGGGTTAATAGAGATTTGTGACAATCTTCAAATGACTGACTTAATTGCAAAGCAGGACACATAACCACGACAGATACTGAAAACTGTTAGAATAGATTAAATAAATGTTACTCATATAACTAAAACTACATCACCTTAAAAACCTCAACATCAATGCAGCACTTTGTTAGCTCACCTGAACATTTTCTTCTCCAAGTACTGATACATGGGAGCAGAAAGAGGAACTTCCACTGTTGACATGCTGGACACATGAAGACAGAAGATTTTAGATCCAGAAAAGCCAACAACAAAGCCCTGAAAAAAAAATATATGGTTGTTTAGACTACTGTTTAAAAATCCGTTCTTAATCGGAATTTTCATAGTCTCAGATAAGTTTCTGCTAGGCACAAAGAAAAGGTGAAAACCCACACTTTTCAAAGAGGTATTTCTTCAAGTTCTGTCATGGCTGACAATATGGTATGAGGTTGTGAAAAGTGTATCAGAAATGAGGAGATTGCAGATTATGCGTTTTCCTCAGATGACAAAAGTGAAACGGGAATGGAAAGTGATCTCGAAAATAATGTGGATTACGAAATAGCCGAAAGTGATATCGAAAATGGGTGCTCGAACTCGGAAGAATGTTGTGATGAAAAGGTAAACGAACAACTTTTTACTTTAAAAAAAAAGCAGTATATCCTACTAGACCGTTCACAAATCATAAAAGATAAAAAGCTAGATCTTCAAAAATAAAATTTCATGTTTGAAACAAAGTGATCTAATGAACTGCTAATTCTACTTTTTTATAATTTGGTATTTTTTTATAAAAATTATGAAACATGAAATTTTATTTATAACATGTAAAAAATAAAATAAACATATTAAAATAAATATTTACAAATTTTTTAACCATAAAAATAATATATTCACTAAAAAGCTGAAAATCTGATGATTAGAATGGTACATAAAACGTGTATGTTGGGTCAACATTTACTTGTTTTATAAAATNAAATATAGAGTTATGTCAAATGGGTGATGTTGCAGTCGTCTTTATAGGGTTAAGATATGGTAATATACTAAGAGGGGGAAAGTGATGGTTAAGAGAAGAAGATAGGAACTGTAGAATATGTACCCAAGTAAATGAAACAATAGAACATATAGTTAATGAGAGGTTGTGGGAAATATTAAGGAGGAAAATGATCAACAAGTTAATAAAATATACAAAGATGTTTATAAGCGAGGGGGTAAAAATATAGAAAATATAGAGATAAAAATTTGTAATTATCAATTACGTTTAAAGGTAAAAAATTGTATACTTTAATTGAAACATAGAAGATTATAAAGACAAGAAGTATGTAAAATAAAGTTAAAAAAAACACCTAGGATAAAAATAGTAAAATGGACAAATTAAATAAGTGAGAAGTAATTATTTTATAATGTAAAAAAGGAAAAAAATACTGTAATAGTGGATATTTGAGCTATTCTTAAAAATGGTTTGATAAATTCAAGATATGTTATAAAAAAGATACTTCCTTGAAACGTTGATTAAAAATGAATTAAAGAAAGAAAGAAATCAAAATCTCTTCGAGCATGGATAAAAAGAAGAAAAGAAAATGATCTACTTATTTAAGAATCATCCTAGACAGTGGACAAGTTGATTTTATATTTCAGCTTCTCAAATTCAAACATATTGGACTACATAAAACACTATACAATACAATCCATTTCAACACCTATTTTCATTTCCAAGCTTCTTAATTTCCCACATTGTTTATTTTTTAAAACCTACAGTGTAAACTACAATGTTTTAACACACCCTTACACACATATTTTATAGCCCCCAAAGGTTGGGTAGCCACTTATTACAATACATTTATTAACCCTTTGATTTACTTTTGAAATATGCTGTAAAGTTCAATATTTTTTCTCACAAATTTAAGGTATATTAAGTGCTGTGAATTTAATTTTGTCTGGATTGTACGTTGGGCTCCTTTTGTTGGACTAATGATTTCTTCACTACACAGAACGTATACGACTAAATTATTTGATTAAAAAATCCTGTTTGTAAAGGCCCTCTACACGGCTGACTACATATAAAATTATGTTTACAGAGACGGCCAAGCAGTGTAAGGCATGACTAGCTAATGGATGCCATTAGTCGTGACATCGACTGCCAGCAAAACAACGTAACAGCTTTCCTTTAAATTTGTATAATATGTAAATGAAAATCAAATGATTAACTCTTACCATAAGTTTCTGTTGATGCGTAGGGAAATTACCAGCCTTGATACTGAGCACATTATTGCCAGAAAAACACAGCATATCCTCACAATGAGCATTCCAGGCAACACTGTTTGCATTTGGCTCCTTCACAAATCAAGAGAAAAACATATTAGTTGTGTATAGTCAAACAAAACTGCCAACATGCATTTTAAAGATACAAATACTATTATACGTAGGCACCAGTGTAACACTAATATATTTATGTTGGACATATGGGTTTGTGACAAAACAAAAACAAAAACGTATTCTATTTCAATTAATCAAAAATATATTATACCTGATTCTTAACGGCTCCGTACCTCCATAAAAGTTTCTTTAAAATTATATGAATGAGGAATTTACAATAAATTTGAGGCACTACTGTGTACATTTAAATATCATCTGGCTGAGTTCCACATAGGCTGCTCAAAGTTATAATAATACTATAGTGAAAGCATTCGCAAAACCTTTTATATTTATTTTCTTTACAAAAATGCATTGTGTACACTCATACCGTTCACAGGGATTATTTACGTCTAGAAGAGACTTAAGACTTTAATATGAACTCTTCTGACAACAAAGGGGCATCTAAATTTGACAATTAAGTGTTTTTTAACAAATTGCATTAAGACAGAATTTTTTTTTTCATTACTGGGGGNAAAAAACAGCTGAATATTTTTAGTCGTGTGACTTGTGACAGTCAACAGGGTACCCAATATCCCACTTGCCCTTCACCCTCTGTGTCTTCTAGGTTGCACTGATTAAAAATATTAGTTGTACAAAAGTGAGCAGTACAAATAGAAAATTCTATATTCGGCTACACAACTGAAACTTTGTAGCATGGTCACTAAACAAACAGTTATAGTGCACTATATTAAAATATCATATTATAGCTTAACACTGAACAGAAAACAAATGTTAACATTATTCACTTAACACACTACACTTTTGGGGGAAGTTTGCAACACGATTAGCATCTAAAAATAACAATGAAAAGAAACCCTGTATCCATACGTATAAAACATTTACATAAATCAAGTTAGTATTAGTCATTCTGGAATATGGCTACAATTTTTATCTATAATTGTTCTGGAAATTGGTAATCATTCCTAAAGAATTTGTGTCCACATAAGGAAGTAGTGAAAGGCTTACGTGACTTCAATGAAAAGAACAAGTAAGGTAAGAATATATTTTTTTCAAATAATAATAACAATAATAATAATTCAAGGGAGTTTCCATTTCTCTGCTGGTGGTACCTTATTATCATTATGTTCACTTTGGGACTGTACCATGACTAATAAAACCACAAACATGTTCTACTAAAAATAGTCTTTACATTTAGTGATTAATTTCTAAGGTAATATCTGCACATTTGCTTTTTATTCCTGCTCACTAAAAAGTAAAACAAGACTCAAACTGTCTGTGCTTCTAATCTAATCATTCACATACGTAAAGTACCTTTACTTGACAAGCAAAAAAATGAGTCTTTGATGGGATCAAAGCTATGTACAGTATGCCATAGAAGTCTTTAGCTATTAGTGGTGTGTGAGCATGTGGGGAGCCAGGGGGATGGGGGCATTTCAAACACAAACATTAGAGTTCTACAAATACTCCCTAGCAGTTGCAGTTGACACGATGCCAGTTGATAGGCAGGTTGGACTGGCATCAGTTTGACTGACGTTAGTGACTGGCTTCCTGTGAACAGAACTGGCCTGATTTTCCGTGCAGGTTGCGACTTGCCTAGCCAGCCAGGAGGGTCAGGTCAACTTACCCGAGGAGTAGGCAAATCTGCCAGTTGGTCGAGCAAGTTGATCCCCCACCCACCACTTTTCTTGACTGGCTTATCAACTGGCGTCATGTGGACTGTCTCAATGCCAACTGGCCTATGTCAAGCCAGTTTTTGTCAGTGTGTTTTAGTGTATTGAAGTTGCAGTTTGCATTTTTTCAGACCTGTTAGTTTTTACAAACTATTCACAACGGCACACCCAAAGTGGACTGAGGAAATGACTCTAAAATTCATTGGTCTCTATCTACAAAGATAGAGAACTATTGTGGAATCAGTTCCATCAGTTGTATAAGAACAAAATCTCACGTCCCACCGCACTACGTCAAATATTACTTGACTCGGACACGAATTCGTAAGTTAGATTTTGAATTATTTCATTTAATTCATCCAGAGGCAGTACCGATGATGCACACTCAGCCATATTTGCACTCTCACGGGCCCTTAAACCTGCACGGTTTAACTAACCTCCGTGTGGANGGGACACTGAAAATTTACAGGACATTGACNGACNCCAGTCCAACCTGCNTANNAACTGGCGTCATGTCAACGCNGCTTAAGGGTCCACANATGGTAAATAACAAAAGGGATCAAGAAATTCTATTTTAAAGCTCTTATTATGGATAACACATTGTCTGTTTGTTTTTTCATATTTTTATTCAGATAAAAATAGCACCGACTGCAACTTTACATTAAATAGAAAGATTTACAATCTTCTATCATTTCTTATCTGAACGTTTTTTACAATCATTGATTAATTTCTATACTTCTTTGTTAGTTAGACATTATCCATTATCTGTTAAGTTCTAAATGCTACGTTTTGAAAAATATATCTATCCTCATCATCAGGCACTTTGAAATTACTGCTGAGAATTGGCCTGAAATGTTTCCGATGGCTCTAGGATCTGAAGTCACTATTCTATTCATTCAAGGCACCCGAGTGGATAGCATACTCGACTGTGCATTGAGAGATAATGGGTTCAAATCCAAGAGCCATCACATACATTGTAGACCCAATTCTGACCAGCAATTTCAAGATACCTCATGATGAGAATAGATATCTTTCAAAACGTAGCAAGTTGAGCTAACACGATAATCCATAATGTCCAATTTAGTAATACAGGGTGTCCCAAAATTCATGGTACAAACTTGGATGGTAAGTTCATGGGACCAATAAAAATCGATATTCAAGAGTGACATTTTTTTTTTAATCGCCCCATTTCCGAGATATTTAATTTTT
>KZ881011.1:16853-28592 GCA_003456935.1 Machilis hrabei
TTTTCTTTTTGTCTAAGCCTGAAGGGTGCCCGAAAATTTTGTTTACGCAAAATATTTGTTTCAAGCCAAATATGGAACGTTAACGTTCTCATTTAAAATGTACAGGAGTCAGCATCGCTATCTAATCGGCAAGCTGTTGTACTGCGTAACAATGCGTGCCATTTATCGACAGCTAGTTTAATAATAATCTTTATTGAACATGAGTACATACAAAGGCCAATTAATTAACGAAATATTAAATTTAGTTCATTAGGTATCCAGGTCAAAGATAGAGTTTTCTTATCAAATTCAGCAATGAGGCTTGACGTCGAATAATTTGTATAATTCAAAAATACATTATACCCAGACACAAAACATTCTTGTCCGTGCTCCTTTGCAGCTTTGACTTAGCATTTAACTTCAAACCTTATTCTTTTAAAAGCTCTTTTTCAGGGCTTTCATATGATATACATCGTGACGGGTTTATAATAAATTTTGTTTTTCAAAATCTGTCCAACATTTTCAAATTTGAATTTCTCAAAAAGTGACAATTTAAAAATTTTGAAAACATTCTCAAAATAAGTTTATACCATCTAACAGCAGCCAAAATCTTATTTTGGGATCATGGGATATAAGAAGTATAATGTATGCATGATTAGAGGAAACCGATGAAGTAAGACCACTAATAATTAATATTTTTTCATATGTCCATGCAACCTACAAGTATGCCAAAAATCATCAAAATCTGCGATTTCAAGTCCAATTTTTACTTAAAATTGTGTTGATTTGACATGGAATGACCCTAATCATATATTTTATAATTGCATGTCAGCAGAAAATTATGATTTCTTTTTAGATTCAAGATGGCTTAAAAACTGCTGCAGATAAAAATCGAAAAATATGGATTCTGTAGTATCTCTAGTGGTAGATTAGGCGAGCCAAATTTGAACAAAATCCAAGAGGGTAAGGTTTATTCATTGGATCACTGGACAGATCTAACCTTACCTCTTTTTCAGGCATCGAGAGAACAGTGGCCTCAAGTCAAAACTGGTTTTGTCATCATAAATAAATGTGCTAGCTAGACACCCAATCAAGGTCTCTAAAATAGTTTGCAATTTGACGTGTTTTTTCCTAATTTGAATAAGCTATAGTAATATGCGTTATGGGGTACCATTCATCCCGAGCCCTGCGAGTTAGCAAGTGTCCAATACTGTCATTATTACAACTTTGACTGCAATAGTGATTTCAGTTAATTTTCAATTAGACGGAGATGTATGCACTTCACAGATGTTGCACCCATAACACACATCAACTATAAGTAGCCATTCAATTCTTAAAAGTGGTACACTCCTGAGTGTTCACTGAATTATGACCACATACTCAATATCTTTTGTTTAGAGAACGACTTTCACTCGGCTCCACCAGGCATCTGTACACATACTGAACAATGTCTTAATGCCAGTTGTTAGACTGAACTNTACACCCCACAATGCTGTACCAAGAATAACTTANAAACTTACCAGGGTGGCGTGGCTGCCGGGAAATAGCATAACACGATAGTGATGCTGCTGCCACCTACCGTTCTGAGTAAAATGGCAGAAATCTACTAAACAAATATGTTGCAAAATCTGTGATATTACTTTCAGAAACTGCAACCTAGATACTCTGATTAATATTTTATGTATTTAATGTCCGTTGTTCTTGGATTATAATTAACAATTAAATAAACTGAACAGATGCCTGAATATGGTTCGAGCAATGCTGAGGTACTGATTTCAAGCAGAACTTAAAAAAAAAAAAAATTTGGTAAAATGTCAGAAAATACAAGCGATACCCAAAACAAGTAGACATCTGGTTGCCGTATTGTATTGATTGAGGTACAGTAATTAATAACGGATATAGTTAAACAGCTAAGGTCTTGTAAATATCATTACTATGGTAACAAAGTGGACTCTCCAACAGAGGTGCTAGAGTGACGCACACGCTGAGGGCCGTATGCAGAGCCACTGTCTCAAGCAGAGATATCTGCAGGTCTCAGCGAAGACGAGTACAAAAAGGAGAGCGGTCTCATTCTCGGTTTTCATTGCATAGTCGTGATTGCCTACTCTACTCCACCGAGTCTTGTTCCGAATGTACACGAGCGTTGCCAATGCTAACGAGTCAATGACATTGAATTTCGGATGATTAGACTGATTTTAGGTTACATGTGGGGTGATTCGCTTATTTGCGTGCATCCCACAATCCTTACAGACTCTTGCACATTTGAGAAACAAACACCTCGATTACATGTAAAGCAACATCGATCTACGTTGTTGTATTTGAGTATCATGATATAATATTGGTATAGGTAAGCCAACACATTTTTGCAGAGTTTTTCTAATGTGTACTACATGCAAAAACAAAGTCAGAATTCAGCTGAGCAGTATAACCTGAACGTATGATTACGTATCAGAAGAATAGCTCTGCCAGATATTGTTCATGGTAGTTATACTCTAATATGGACAAGTACGTTATGCTAATGGTATATCAATTAACTTTTATCTGCATTAGTGTCTAAACGGAGTGAAGTAGGTCTACATGTTGAGAGTAATACTTATAATGTTGTGGACTGTTGTCTACACTGCCAGAATGTATAAATTAAGTTTCAAGTTTATTTTAAATTAGGTGTAGGGCACCGTACTCACACCAAAATAAGTTTCTTTCTGTAGATTATGCTTACCAAACCATTTAGTAGGCTACAGGTACTGTACCTGAAATACCATGTTTCATTAACACATTCTTTAAATATTGCTTGTTATTATAATCCAGGGTCTAGGTGCACGAACATTTAGAAATAAATTACAAAAATGTAGGCCTCCAATACAACTTATGGTAGGTAGACCCTGCATAATGCATGATTTCATAAGTAACTAAATATCTTTAGAGTGAGTACTGTACACACAAATGAAAATGAAGACTTTACAAATAAAAATCCATTTTTCTACATAAAAATGAGTGCGGTTTTTGTCGTAATTTCGTTTTCAGGAGGTTACTAATTCCAAATTAAGTAATTAATAATCAATTAGTAAATTTTTATATGCAAGTTATTCTGAAAGTGATGAAGACGCTAGCGATCTCTATGAAACTGTAACATCCGCAGAAGCAACAAAGTGCATCGAAAAACTGAAGTAATTTATCAAAATATGAAAGTGTTGCAGATGAAGTTGCAAAGCTCAATAATTGATGTACAACAGTTTGTAACAAAGACCATTTTAAGCAAACAAAAACAATGTAAAATAACAGACTTTTTAAACAGTGTCGTCTTGAATATTGATATTCGGTTGTTCAAATGAAAAGGTACGAAACGACACTGTGGGTGTAAATGAAGTCTTTATTCAAAGTATTCACCATTGGCCTGAGCACAACGATCCCATTGATTAACGAGCCGAAGGATTCCTTGTTCCCAGAATTCCTGTGGTCGTGTCGAGACCCAGTCCTTCACAGCGTCCTTCAGTTCGTCGTCCGAGTTGAAGCGGGCCAGCATGCAGTGGAAGCATGTGTCATCACCTCCCCCTAAAAAGTTCAAAGCCGTGGCGTCACCAGGTCCAAGGCCCGCTACTTATTGAATTCCTCGAGCACAGAAGAACCATTACCTCCGACGTGTACTGTGAGACACTCCAAAGCCTACGCAGGTCCAACAACAGCAAAAGACCGGGGCTGCTCACGGAGGGTGTGGTTCTGCTCCACGATAACGCGCGTCCACACGTCTCCAGGGTCAGGGTCACACGCGGAACTGGCCAAGTTCAAGTGGGAGCAGCTTGACCATCCGCCCTACAGCCCGGACATGTCGCCCTGCGACTTCCATGCGTTTTGTCCCCTGAAAAAACATCTCAAAGGGAAGCGCTTCAACTCGGACGACGAACTGAAGGACGCTGTGAAGGACTGGGTCTCGTCACGGCCACAGGAATTCTGGGAACAAGGAATCCTTCGTCTCGTTAATCAATGGGATCGTTGTGTTCAGGCCAATGGTGAGTACTTTCAATAAAGACTTCATTTATACCCACAGTGTCGTTTCGTACCTTTTCATTTGAACAACCCTAGTAAGTGGTCATTTTCATAAGTATTTGACACAGCTTTTTGCCAGTACAGTAGTCATCATATCAGATGTATTATTTTCCACATCCAGAATGCTACATTGTTAGACTAATAGTACAGTTCTGCCACGGTAGTTTCAATATAAAGTACTTTCATTATTAAGCATAAATATGCCTAGTCCACTGAAGTACGTTGTAATGAGATTTTAATGTACCAGTTCTGTTCCTGAATTATGGGCTGCAACTGAAGCCGGTTGGTTGCTGATCTCCACAACAAGACATTGAATAGGTAGTTATAATTCAATTTAAACTCAATGAAAATATAAAGCAAACTGCACTTGAACATCAATATTTTTGGCATTGGTCCATTGGTCTATAATATAGCAGTTCACGAGGGAACAAAAAAAAAGCATTAAAATGTTACCATGCTCTTTTTTTAGTTCATTTTTCTTGCCCATAATTTCAATATAGCTGTTCACTGCACTCAGTTACAATAATATCATCCATATGAGCGTGTACAATAAAACACCACAACAAAATATTTTGCTTTAACAACACTTGTGTATTCCACCTGTAACAGTTAAACAGCACTGGTATAATGTTGGTTCCTGTGGAAGCCAACACCTTTCAAACACTTGTTCAGGCAATGTATACAGCCGCCAATTTAAGAGTCCATAATTTCAAGGCAATATTTCGTTACAAAAATGTNTCGCGTATCTTGAAAACTCCTCACGTTCATAAGTTAATGGATACAGTGACGTTGTGCTTAGTAAACAATACGCTACAAAACTACTGTACATTTCAAACATAAACAAACAAACAAAGAGCATTTTTCTTCTTTTCCCCCCATGTCAGTTATTGAAGCAAATCTTTTACCTGAACAGCACACAAAGATGTTTTCGAATTATCTTGATTAATTAATTTAGGAAGCTGACTCGGCAGACTCGTTTTCTTAATTAGTGCTATTATCTCAGGCTCATTCCACATTAGAGTCCCCAGGGCAACCAAAACCCTAAACTGTGCCTCGCTATCATCTATGTGATTGAGCAATGCAATGGCAAAATCTAAACAGTCATTATTTGCAACGTCATTTTTTATCTTTGTTTTGTGAGCAACCACGCAGTTCAACAACAATGTTGCCGCTGCAACCTGAAGAGCTTTCGTTGCCAAAGGCATGANGTGTCTGATNGCCAGCACGATGGTAGACCTGTTCGCCAGTGCCAGCGCTTCCCCGTCCGAAGCGGCGAACATGTTGCAGAGAGATCGAAGCGAGAGCATCTGATTGGCCGGGGGCATGCCCGGTCGTACGTTCTGTCGTAGAAAAGACATCAGNTCTTCCCCGGCAGCTCCCGAGCACAATTCTTTATTTACGGACGGTCCTCTCACGGCGAGACGCAGAACGTCCAAAACGGGGAAGACGAACTCTGCAAAATAATACTAGTTTAGTACCTAAGAATTAATCTTTCCCAAAGAAGATAATTTTTCACGCAAGTTCTTTGATTACTTAGATATATGATAATTTGAATTTTAGCTTAGCATGTAGGTATGTAATGTGGCAGAGTAGGAGTTATGGTTAATAACGAGTTTGAAATAGCTACTCAAGTTAAGCTAGTTATCTTTTTCAGCTAATGAGTCAAGTTCTGAGATTTGTAACTCTTAACACAAACTAGTAAAAAATACTCAACATCATAAACAAATACATTAAAATGTTGTTAATGGGAATAATGTTTTTGTTAGCCATCCTCATCACAGAGGTACGTAGAGAGACAGTGACAATGAACCAATAAGTTAAAACCATCCCTTACTTTCCTAGAAAAAACTACACCAGAAGCTTCTGATCACTGAAACATCAACTGTAAACTTTTATTTTCCTCGACATCCCAATAATAACTTTTCTAAAAGGAAAAAAAAATCATATTCAACACAATAAAGTAATAGAAAATGAACTTCATACCTTGAGGCCATCCCAGAAGTTGGTANAGCTTCGTTATATCCGACTGATCTGGAATGCAATTGACATCCGTCAGTTTCATAATACCGTTCAAATCTTCTTCAGATACTTGATGNCCACCATCTCCAGCATTTTGGTTGAAAGCACGTAGCTTTTCTAGATCAAAACAAATATTTTTTAACTAGCAGTCCTTTCAAGAAGGAGCAGAAAAAAGAACAAGAAAAAAGAACATACCTAATATAGCTGCTGTATTGGCCTGATCAAATCTTAAGTACGTCGTATGTGGGAAAAATTGTTTTGTGGCATTACTCTCGGTTTTACCTGAAACAAATAAATGGGTTTCAAGGTTAGACAAGTTTTTTATTTTACAGAATTGCACAGCAAGCCCTGGTATTGCCCCCCCCCCAAAAAAAAAATATACTTATATAATAGAGAGGAGGATGTTCCAAACAGTTGCAGTTGCCTATATTTCTAAACACATTTAAGCTACGTGAGTGAAACCAAACATAGGTACCACGGGATGAAGCTAGGAAACGTGACAGGATTCAAGTCCCATTTCCACGACGGGATAACTACAATATTTTAAATGTCATACGATATCGAGACNCNCGTCGTTCTGAAACNGTACTTCTTAGTAATNCATCTGCATAAGGAATTTGTATTTACCNTCAATGAAATAGAACTTAGNACCCANCTTGAGGGNGTTCAAAAAGCGATTTCAAATATCAATGTAAATCCATAAAAAAGTAATTAAATACCAAGAGGGATAAGCCCATTTTCCATGGTGCTTCAATGGAGGGTTAACTTAAAACAACTATGCCTTGTATGCTTTGCTAAACACAGGCAATGTTAGTTCTTCTGGCCCTCCCTCCCACTAAACAAGTCTTAGACAGCTTAATACTCAGCAGTTAGATTTATTGTACATATATTATATGAGATGGCACAACAATAATTACGCTTGAAAACTAGAGGAGACGAAATTGTAATATTTCAATTTCTTCTGTGTGCTCTTCTTGAACTTGTGTCATGCATGCTCCACCAGATTCGCAATTAAGGCACTCACTTCAAGCACGACCTCACATTCCCCAAGCTGCTTTCTATAATCGATAACTGGATGAAAAATAAATATACATATTACTCTTCCATGTCAGTATCCAGTATACTCTCAGCTATGATTTAATGGATAACGGGCTCTTACATGGATAAAACTTTATGGTCAACAAGTCCATATCTCACAGAACAGAAGCAGAGGGTGAAAAGTCTCTGCACTTAGACCCTACCCTGGGGGTTTCTTGCCCATTCACTAGTGCAGCATAATAGCTGCCAACTAGATTTGTCTGTGTAGTATGTTAATTACAAAAATAAAGATACTGAAATATCTCTCAATCTGTTCTGTGTGCTGTTAATATTCCCATGCCTCCCTTGTGAACATGTAATATAATATCTACTGGTTCAGAATTATTAAAATTTATCATTAAGGGATTTAGTAGGGTTGAAACTAAGGAATAGTTACGTACGAGTCATATTTAAATTTTATTTGAAAAGCGAAAGTGGTGTGAAGAGGAGATGCCATTTCTATTTCATTTATTTTCTGTCGTATTTTAACAAAGCGACAATAAGACTGTGTTGGAAAGATAAGAGAAGATGATTAAAGTAACTCAAGGCAGTTAGTCGCACCATTTTAGTTCCAGATAAGCCTAATTTAGAATGAACAGCCAAATTCCAATCAATTTCAACTGGCTTTCACTACTCGCTATATTTCAAATGCATAATTAACAGTTTGTGAAATAAACAATTCTAATAGCTTCAGAATTCTACAGAACTAAACTCCTGCAGCAAAACCGGTAAGATCTAACCATTTACTAAGGTATTTACCCGAGCTCGAGAGGAATGTTCAAAAGACAAAATTTTTCGAAATGACTGAACTTGTTACATTTTAAACAGTGAAGTGTTACCGTTTAATCAGGCCTGAATTAATTTGAATAATAATTTAGCATGCTAGTAATTCCGTCGGACTTTAAATAAATTGTCTATTTGTGGGTTTNTTAAGGGGATGTGATTGATGTTGGGGCAGGATATGTACTTTATGGGGGCTGGGTATGTAATTCTGTATGGTAGTTAGGCCTATGTTAATCAATAAGCATTCTAACTGAATTCCTCGAGCTTTGATGTCTGCTTTCTTAATATAGAGGACTGTGTCTGGCCACCACTGAACCTAGCCACGGTGTATATATTAATATTAAAAGGGTATTTATTATGTTTTTTTTACCATTTTTTCAAGGCAACCGCTTTTGTTTGTAAAANACCGGCATTACGAATGACTGCAACGGCCACTATTTTACCATCTCTAACAAACAGGGGAAAAAAGATTAACTATAAAATATATGTCTGCGATTGTATTTGACAAAATCTTCTTAGACTGAATTTAAAAAATAAGACTCTCTTTGACCATGAAAGGGCTAATACTAGGAAAGCCAAAATAACAATCTGAAAATGCTGACCAATTATCTGACCACTACTTTTGAAGTGGCAGATTTTAGTCAAATCTGCTAAAGTGCCAGAACCCATTGACTGATATTTATCAAGTTGTGTCAAATAATTCTACTACAAGACACACACAAAACACAAGTTCTGAATGTGTCAGATTTTTTGTCTGAATATTTAAAAAATGCTAGTTTAAGTAATAAGGGCCATGCTACAGTGGTTCAGGCAGGGTCTCGGCAATCGTGGCATCCTAACTCGTAACATTCCAGCCATTGAGAAACACGAACTTGGTGAATTTTAAAACATCTACATAGACATATTTCCCCAGAGCATGCTATTTACAATTGATAAGTTCACTCTTGTTTATCGGGATCACGTTTATCATATAAAACAATTCACATCATTAATTACAATTTTGCCACCCATTGTTACGCTCTTTTTTCTTTGTTTTATATTTGTGTTTCAAATTGTTAGTCTGACTCAGCCTTGCTACTTGGCAGTACAAACTGGNGTGTACTATGTTATACTGAAAAGTGATCGGCTGCATGCACAAGTGGCATCGGGAACCATCAGAATTGGATGCTTCCGATTTACGATTGCTCTCCCGACAGGAAAATAAATTCCGAGTAATGGCCGTCCTGACTTCGAACTTCCGATAGAATTGGCAAAAGAAGCCTTCAAGAAAATTATGTCAAACCACACGAAACCTCAAAAGTTTATGCTTGACCCACAAGAACTAGAAAAACTTTGCCAATGTGATAACCCTAAAGAAAGCCTTTGATAATATGGTGTACATCTTCCCCACTAGATAGTTTATCACAAAGTTCANACACCAAGTCGATCAGCAAAAATATGACATACATCAAAGTCTGAAATAATGAAGTACATTGTTTAAAACAGTATTTTTTTATAATAATAATAAATATTCATACTTACCACAGCAAATACNCACAATTTAAGAACTAAACTGAATTTGTCTAACCCAACATGGCAAACAGCACAAACGTTACAAAAAATGAAAAACCACCAAGTTCTCTTATATTATTCCACTGAAAAACATTCCCTTTCTCATTCATCTGTTACACAAACACTTACCAGCAATATTATTGCTGCTACTGCTGCCGGTTCCTGGTACATAACGGTTGCCACCAGTAAAGGGATCTATGCCGCCTCCTGAAGGACCAGTGGGCTGGCCAGGAATATATCGCCCTCCACCTATAAGTAAGTAAATATAGCAACATACACTTCATAACTAACTGAATGTACATTACACATTTCTCAAGTGCTTATTCAAGTTTTTAAATTTATTAGACGGATTAAAAATTGTATAGTAACACAAATTTAAAAAGTTTACACACATGCACATCCCAACCGAGCTTTTGAGAATCTTGGGCTAGATGTTACTGTAAGCGAGTCTTCATAAGACTACAGAAAAAAACATTGCCTTGTAATGTTTATCTTATAAATACAGTTTCAAAACTACTACACTAAAAATTAGTAGCACTACACGTAATATAAATCTGTGTGGTTTGGATAGATGATCATTAAATCTCTGATCTTAGTTCTGGTTCCACAGTTAAAAAAAAAAAAGTTGGAAACAGATACACTGTCCAATTTCTGTCGGTGGAGTCAAATCTTTCCAGATAGGCATCACCTGTGTTGGAATGCTTTAGTAGTGTTCATATTTTATTCTGGAAACGAGTCAAATACATTGTAACAAAAATCAAAGCCACAATAATTTTGTATGGTTCTACTTCTACATTAGGGTTCACAGGAATCATTTTTAACTGTCCATAAGCATGCTCATTCTTCTGTTCAGAGTTCACAATTATACAAAAGGCAGACAAATGGTGTGTCTCCAGCACTACCACNTTATTACAGTTAATANACATTGTTCCCAAACTCATTTCATATCCTACACTTGCCAACTTTAAATTATAANAAATNGGAAGATTTCATGCCTGGTGCATGAAATGACTACATTTTATTGTAAATACATATGCCCTTCCAGAACACATTGAATAAAAATTTTAACACACTAGGCTCAACATTACATAATACTCGCATGTCATGCTGAACATTTTATTCCATAGATGCCTTCTTTAGTGATGCTGCTGTGGAAGATTTGGCTTTCTTCAGAAATGCAGTACATTTTTGTAAAACAACAGGCCTAGGTGATTGGCTGCACTGATAGGAAGTTATGCTCAATAAGAAATGAGGTGAACAAACATTAGGCACATATAACATCAAATTCGTCACATCACCTGGTTTCAAAAAGAAATTTCGTATTTTCTTGTGTTGTTTTTCCTGCCCGATATTCAGCCTTATGTCAGTCCTACCTCCGTGTNCAATATTAAGGTCGTATCNACACACGGAACAAAATGCATATGAATTGCCTTTTCTAGACTATAATATGAATGGATATCTGTGGTATATGAATCCAAAAACATCTGATTATAGTTTTTCAACACTTTTTTGCTTAGTGGCATTGTATGACACAAGAATAAACTCCACAAATTAACACAATCTCTGAAGTCTGAACATGGGAAAACAACCTGAACAATTCTTCTTTGTCATCTGACTANCTCATCTACCACTCATCTCCAAATGCGCAGGAGTCCACAAGCCCTGCACAGACATTGCCTCCTGCCACTTAGCACGCATTGAAACCCGACTTGCTGTGCTTGGATTCTACAACAGGAATATGCGACCTTGAGCACACAGAAGTGAGCTATGTACCTAAATAGTTGCTGTGTGTTCTGAGAATAGCCAGTGGCCAAATGGTTAGTGTTAGACACATATATTCTACAGATTGAGTTCGAATCTATCTGTAGTGTTTAGTAACGGTGCAGATGATGAGAAAACTGCAAAACAGTTCTTATCTGACGGGCTTCACAATCAGTTACAGCTGGTTCACGATACAATTTACGAATATCATTCAAGTGTGTTTTCCTAGCAATCTTCAAACAATGTGATGCAATTTTACAAACATGAGCTATATTCGTCTTGCTTTTATAATTTATACCACATTCACAACTACTTTGATTCAGCTAAAGATGACAATGAATTAGTAAATTACCATAGTGATGTGCATTTTAATACATATTTGTTATTATGGACTAATCCAGCGATATTAATTAATGCATCTTTGAACACAATAACGCAACTACAAGGTAATTCAAAAGCCTGCATTTGTCACGCATGGAGCCCCTACCATAAATGCACTAACAGTCATGGTGGCCATGTAGAGCA
>KZ881023.1:21007-32255 GCA_003456935.1 Machilis hrabei
TTCATTGTCATTTTCGGATTCAGCAGTGAAAAATACATACAAATAAGTATATTTCATTTGTGTTACAGACAAAAATACTTTTTTTGTAGACCTGTGTAATTAACAAACTACCGTAATAGGCAAAACATTCTGCTTTATTATAATGTACCAAGTCCGCTAATAGGATGATGATGATGATGTGCTGTTTAACGTCCACTCAACGCATTAAGGTTATATCGGGACGGTCAACCACTCACTTCTGCTCAATGGCACGATTATGAAATGATGATGTACACTTTTTTATTCAGACAGTGAAACACCCATGCCTTGACCAGGATTCGAACCCGAGACCACGAGCGTGCTATGCTAGTGACTTAGCCACTAGGCTGCCGTGGCCGGCCGCTAATAGGACATACACTTGGTGTGTACAAGGCCTTCCCTTGTTAGTAAAGTTTATTTAACAAGCACTGCCAGCCATTGCAGGTCGAGTACATATTCGAACATAAAATCAATTAAAAACCTTATGTAAATCTAAACTAAATGTGATCTACACATGTTGGTGTGAATCTGCAGTTTTCAAAAGGCATTTAACTGAAACTGAAGGTTGCCTGAAGTGTTAATTATTCCATGCACTTACGGATATATACAGGGTGTTTGTAAAGTTCCACCCCCCTGCAGATCTTGGAAACCGTTAGAAATTTGGAGAAACGGCGAAACACTTGGTCCACGATTTCGAGGGGCTACTTTATCCACGCCAAGATATTGATGCGGGGCCCCGCAGGGACCCGGAGCTGCGGCCCAACTCGAAACATTTAAATGGAAAGGGGTCGTGTGATACATCATGTGAAAGCTATAATCGAGACGAGTAAAACAATAACAAAAAATATATATTTGCTACGACACTCATTTTCAAAATGGCGGCCGGTCAAAGTTGGAAATTGAATTTAAAACAAACCTTTATTATTGAGGTTTATGGAGTTGCAGAGAGTAGAGTAGTATCAAATCCGAGAATATCAGCTGCAGCCGAATAAATGACCTCGAAGCATTCACCTCATTTTCCGGGAATTGTTATCGCGTGTGAAAATTACAGATCCTGTTTTACTACAAAACATTTCTCTGATTTCACCTTCAAACCTTCCTTCCATAAACAGACGGTCCGATACATTATTACCGTACTACCACCAAACCGAATACCGATTATGTTTGTAGAAATAAACCTCAGTAATAAAGGTTTGTTTTAAATTCAATTTCCAACTTTGACCGGCCGCCATTTAGAAAATGAGCGTCATAGCAAATAATTTCTTGTTTTGTTTTACTCGTCTCGATTAGACCTTTCAAATGATGTTTCACACGACCCCCTTTCGATTTAAATGTTTCGCGTTGGGCCGCAGCCTAGGGTTCCTGCGTCAATATCTTGTCACGGATAAAGCAGCCCCTCGAAATCATGGACCACATGTTTCGCCGTTTCTCCAAATTTCTGACGATTTCCAAGCTCTGCAGGGAGAGGGGGACTTTACAAATACCCTGTGTAGAGGGTAACCAACGGGAAGTGTAACACGCTATTAACTCCAGAACCACTAGAACGACTTTGTGTGACATTTTAGCTCGGTTTTTAATTGCTCGTGGGGGAAAGCTTCTTAAAAGCGTAGAAATTATGTCACCCCTAGCCCCACTTATAGGAGGGATGAGGGGAAACTCAGAAATTATAAACGGCTCCCCCTAAAAAAAAGTTATTTTTGTCTGAAATATGCTTTTTTATAATTTGCATTCATATGATTGTAAGCGGTGCACATCCGTCTAAACACTAGACGTCAGTTAAAATTGTAAAGAGAGTAAACTGAATTGTCACTATACCTTTTCTTTACTCAGTGACCGAGTTAGTTATTGAATCACCAAACAATGATTTGATTAATCACGTGGCGTTATAAAGCACACTGGTTCATATTTGAGAAATATTCAAGTACTCTAATTTACTTTTGTATTATACACCAAATATAACAGTTTTTAAAATACTAATATTAAGATATGTCTTCTGGGTACAGTTCATGCATTTACAAAGTCCTGTGTAGGAAGAAACTACAAGAACTTACCGCTACGACCATTTTCATCAGCTAACAGTCACTCACCTGAAATACAAGTAAAAAAAACACATTAGATACTGCAGGACAAAGTTATAAAAAATACAACTAAGAACAACCTTCAAACAAGCGCGTCCAATGAAACCGTATCCACAACGCATTACACTCACAGTTGACAACTTGATGACACTGCTATGGATTGAAAGAAAATGCAAATTTTCTGGTGGTTACAGTGAAGGATATACGTGTTAAAATACAAACTATTTTACAGAAAAATGTGTTATGTTTTTTAACTAAAATACCAACACGTTGGTGCTCCTGATCGNAAGGTTTAAACTGAGAGCCGACACCGAGCCTACAAGTCTGCCTCTGTATCACTCCACACAAAGGTATAATCGAAAGGTTCCTTCCGGGAGGGACGTTAAAATTCGTGCCCCTTCGATATCTGATCGGTGTAAAAGAACCCACTATCGGCTGTGTGTCGAGTGAGTAGCAAAATTAAATTATCCTTAGGCGTCGTTGCGATGCGGATGGAATGTTAATTACATGTACAATGCCAGAAACTTGGTACCATATACCCACACAATCAAATAATCTATTAATCATTGCTTTACAACGACCCATCTCTAACATCCCACTTAAATTTAATTTAAAATGTTTAAAAATCACTCTGACAGTGGGCTGATAATGTATGTAACAACTAGTGTTGATATTTAAAAAAATATTCTTTCTCTGTAAAAAAACTATAACTGATAATTTCAGTTTACAATTAGGGATCAATTTATTTAGCAATTATGTACACTCTAATAGTTACTTGGTTCTGCCCATATTCTTTGCTTATTAATCTGTTCTCAAATGTAAAAAAGACTTCCCGTGGCAGCGTTCGTGGTAGAAGCATGACATGGCGTACCTATATTCGTCGTAAAAGGCTTGGTGCAATAATTATTAATGTATGGTCTATTTAGTCTGTTTCTTAAATATGACTCGACTAAGTCCACAACTTTACCTCTTAGTCGATGTAAACTAAGTCTGGCTATTCAAAGTTCATGGTTCACTGAGTCGAATGCCTGTTTTATGTCTATAAACAGACCACAGCAGAGCATCGACTTATCAAAAGATTCAATAATGATATCATTAAGAGCCACTAACATGTCAGCCGTTGACTTATTTTACTGAATTCCAAATTGATTTTTGTTAATTAAAAAATCTGTATTAATAATCTTTGTTATTCGTTGATTGATTATTTTTACAAATATTTTTGCGAAATAGTTTATTAACGTTATGGGACGATAATTATTGAAGTTATTACGTTCACCAGCTTTAAATATTAAAATTATTTTGCCTTCTTTCAATTTGTTTGGGTAGATACCAGTTTCTATCGATAAGTTAAACATATGTTCCAGCGGCACAACAATATATTCTCGAAATGTTTTAATTGTTTCCAGTTTAATCTCGTCAGATCTTGGTGCTTTATTAATGTGTAAATTGGTTTATCACTTCCATTATTTCTGTTTGAGTGATGAGATAGTTAAACATTGTATTCTTACATGTCATATTTCTTAAATATAAATTATTCATACTCCCATCCGCTATGTTATTTGTTTCGTTCTTTTCTTGTTGAAAAGTGATATACGAGTCTTCAATTTTCATTCTATCTGTTATTACTTTACCGTTTACACACACTTCTTTGATATCGGTTTCTGTGGTTGCTTGTTTCGGATATATTTAATTAATATTTTTGCAAAGCAGTTTTGCGCTCAACACATTACTAAATTTCCCCGAATAGTATTCAACTTTCGCTTGCTTTATAGCTGCAGTAACCTATTACGATAATGTACATAATATTCTCTATTTGCTTCACTTGGGTCTCTTATAAACGTTCTATATTTTCCATTTATTTTTACAATTTCATGTTTTAATGCTTGAGTCATCCACTAAGATTGTGATATTTATCTCTTAAAATTAACTTTATATTTATTAATTATCTTCACCTTAAAAATATTGTCATAATGGTTTTTAAATTCATCTAAAAATACAGTATACGATTTAAGATTTTTTTCATTCCAGATTTTTAAATTTATTTTTAAGTGATTCTAACCTTTCGTTACTAATACTTACTCTTACATGTCTTGTTTCCAAATTGTAACTAAAATGTGTATTGTTATTATACATAAGAATGGGCAAATGATCTGAAATTTCACAATACACTGGAATAACATTTTCAAAAATATAATTTGAGACAAAAAATCCAAGCATGTAGACGATGTAAGTGTTATCCTTGTTGCATTTGTATGATAAATTGATAAATCTTCATACCAACAATACTAATTAAAGCTTTAAATCTACTTACATTTATAGATTTAAATCCAAATTAAAATCACCAGATTATAATTTGATTTTTATCGTATTTCAAATTAACAATATTTTCAATTTCTTTCTTAAAAGATACTGGAATTCGAATTTGGAGTCCTATATGTGACATTACAAATATAATTATCGCTTTCAATTACCAAACCCTCAAAATTTTAAATTAGTACTTTATATAAAACAGAACCAGTATTTGTTATTTTTTTTTCTATTTTTCTTGTTCGCGAAAACACCCCATCATATTGCATTAATTTATATTGTTCGTAATTATATAACCACGTTTCTGTTATTAGAATCACATCTGGTTATTGCTGGCAATTCTGTACCTAGGTATACAGTTTAATAACTCGTCACCTTTTCTATTTAAACTAGAAAAATATAGGAATTGTCTTTGGCCGTGGTATGATAAGGTGTGTTAAACTTGATTTTTTAAGCTCTTGTGCTACTAAAAATCGCATACGCACTGCCTGTTTTGCATGAGTTATCTGGAGCAGACATACAGTAACTGAATCATTTTCTAACAAAGACATAGTAACATGGCATTCTATCAAAAAAGGGCAACTTGAAAGTCTTGGTAAATTAGGTAATACTCTGCCTCTCTCTGCCAAAATATATCAGGAATACCTTGGTTCTCAAATCACCCTGTCAAAAATACAAACTATATTGGTGCTGTGTACTCGTTGTTTCACATAAATAATCTGAAGATGGAAAAAGACCCTTTATAACTATTACTGCTACAAGTCTTTACAGTGATGGATGTANGTGGGTTGCTCAGAAACTAATGCCCCACATTTCTTTTTTCTTGGAAACTATTTCTTCAAAATGTATGAAATTTACTCACAATATAAATTAATGTTTTCTTTACACATACTATTTTTCCACATAATTCCCATCAACTTATACGGCCTTACGCCTGCGCGAAACAAGTGCATGTATGCCTTGCTTGTACTAGCTCTTGTCCTGTTCCCGTAGCCATGTCCGCACTGCATGAATCACGCCCTCGTCATCTTCAAACCTTGTCCCACGCAGTCCATCTTTAGGTGGCACAAAAATATGAAAATCAGAGGGAGCCAGATCGGAACTATAGGGAGAATAAGGGAGCACAGTCCAATCCAAATTTTGGCGATTGCTTCCCGGGTTTTTAGGCTTGTGCGAGTTTCTTTCTCCGCGACTAAGAATTCAATTACAGCTCGTTGTTTGTAACGCGAGTCGTTCACAGACGCCATTTTAACAGACTTCTACAGCTGCGCCATCTGTCAGAATGCCGTGCAATGTCGCACACAAACGTCGAAAACTTCAAATTTGCAGCCTGTAAAATTTTACTTTTCTATATTGATTATTGGTTGAGAAAAAATGTGGGGCATTACTTTCTGAGCAACGTGATATATATCAAAACCCAAATTTACCTCTTAGCGAAGAATTCGGATAGCTCAGGGTTGCAGAAGGCTACGAACCCATTCCTTACATAATGTGCTCCAGTGCTTCTCGTATCAGCGTACAATTTGCTGAATAACAATTACAGTAAAAACATCGAATATCATAGTGGAATATCAACACCGGTATATATGTTATCCGTTTAACAACTTAACCCTTTTGTTAAATATGTAACTTTTATTTTTGTGACAAGAAAGTTACTTAAGAATTTTGGTCATAAAAACTATATAACAGATAAATATATAACGCACGCTAGGAAGACGGTGCTAGTTTTTCGTAAAATATTACACGCTTTTCTCAGCAAGACCTGTTGCTAAAACATTTGCTCTTCCAGCTGGTGCATCCCACAAAGATTTTTTTATTGGGACATAAAACGAATAAAGTTGATTTTTACTTTCAAAAGATCCTTTGCAAATCTTAAAGGTTGATCATAACTCTAAAATTGCTGTTGGATCCCTCCACTACATTGTTATTGCAGATTGTTAATATTTCTATAGTTACNTAAATCCAATCAATTTCAATGTTGTCCTGAATATTACGTTGAAATTATTTTTTTTTACAAAACCGCCAGAGGTTCTTTCTATTTGGGCTTGTAGTATTGTCTGAATAAAACACTAGGTATTTCAATTTGGTATTGCGATTTATAGACAGTTACTGTAGCTGTCGAAGTTCTTCCGAATCAATTCTGTAAATTATAAGGAATACTTTTACACATATGTATTTGTCTCATTCTGCTACCGCGAATAAAACAATATTAACAGACTGCTAAAAACAATGAAAAAAGCACGTGACAAGCCAGACAATAAATACTCGGGTAACAAGAGGATTATATTTGTCATTCTGCCAACCCCTACCATGCAACCTGGAACTGTTTTTTTAAAATAGAAAAAGTGTCTAGAACACTGGCTAATTCGAATTTTGAGACCATGTGTACAGTACCAGCATCGATTCTGTCATATCCAAACGAAGCGTAGCGCGAAATTTCGTTTCGCTTAAAACGCAAATTTCGTTCACTTACCAAGCTACGAAAAATTAAATTCGCTACGTCTTTCAGGCGAAGCCTGAAAGACGTAATAGCGAATTTAATTTTCGTAGCTTGGTAAGTGAACGAAAATTTGCGTTTTAAGCGAAACGAAATTTCGCGCTACGCTTCGTTTGGATATGACAGAATCGATGCTGGTACTGTATATCTTTACAAGGTTTAGAAAGTGATTTAATTACTTGTAATAATTAACATTTTGGAAGGTTCCATTTTAACTAACACATTACTTGGGAAAAAGCATATTACGCATCCATTTCAAAGGACATTTTAAATNGGTGTTTACCGGCGCGCCGACACTTAAACGATCATNCTGATTTTAAATGGGAAGTGTATGTTCCGTCAACACATGTCTGACCAAATGATTTTCATTTGTATGTTTGCCTGCCTGCCTGTCATTCGGTCTGTCAAACGATAACTTTCGAAGGAACAGACCGATTTTGATCCAAAGTGGCCAAATATTATAGTGGACCATTAATGATACCCGCAATGGCGAAACACAATAGCGGCTACTTTTTATTCTTATTATTGGGTTGGTGATATTATCCGCACAAAATATACATTTTCATAAAATTTAACACTGATAAAGGTCTAGCTAGATAGCCTACAAGATCCGTTGTCTTTAAAAATGGCCAATAAGAAATATTTCGCATTTTAGAACTNGGTACACCATCCGCAAAATAAAAGTCGATTTAAACAAAACTAAGCTTATCGATGAAGGTTTAAATGTTTAAAAATACTTAATTTGCTACTTTCACCATCCGCCATCTTGAAACAAAATGGCGGCATATGTTTATATTTTCAATAAAATATTGCATAGGTCCATTAGTTAATTTGCACGTTAACAAGATCCAGTTGGAATTTTAAAAATGTAGAGGACAAAATTACGGTTTTTGAAATTTTACAAGTAGCTATATATTTCGCTTATGACTATAATTAGTTATACCAATGAAGACTAGATTGTTTTACAGGATGACATTATTAATTTTACCATTTCGGAATACAAAACAGAGATTTTTAAAAATTGTAGAACTGTCTACATCTTCCGCAATTTTTAGCGGATATAAATAATGTTGGCAAGATCTATAAATGTTTTTTAACAAATATAACTGTTTAATGGCCTTTCAAACGGTAATGGCATTTTTAGTAAATGTTTTACAACACGCGCTAAGCTCCTACTGTATTTTTATTATAAAATGTTTAATTAACGATCAAAGTGAACCCACAATTGTTATTTTATTTGCTGTAATGCTGATCGATTGCTGAAATGAAATGCAATGCAATCGCAATAAATATGATATATCAATTATGTTTGTAATTACACACAGGAGTCGACAAGCAATTACAGCAAAATAACATTTTCGTAATGAATTACACAATTACTAACATAAATACAATAATAACTTGGCTTGTGTTGGCACACATTTTTTAAACATCCCAACACTGATTAAAAGGGTCATTAAACAGTTACACTAAAACCTCTGGCAAGCCAACTGCGAGACGAAAACCGTGCGATTTTCAAAAGTAATTAACAAGCTGAAATTAAAGCTGTGCCTGTTGAATGCTCTCTTGCAACAGGTCACTTAACTAAACACACCAGGTTGCCGTTAAAACGTTAGAAGTGTTGAAAGGTATATGAACATTTAAAAAAACAAGACATTCTTTGTTTTACCATTCTTTGTAAATAGCATTTCACAAATAATGTAACGGAAAGCGCTCAAATGGAAAATACGATATTAACATCAGTTGCAAACGGCTATAAACTGTACGGATAAAAACTGACAAATAGATGAGATTTTGGACAGTTAGGCTAGGTTTGTAAAATACCTAAACGATAATTCTGATGGGTATTAGCGAATACACTGAAATACGTAACTGCAGGTGGTGGAAACAATAACGGCCAAATCACACTTTTTTCTGTTGTAACAAAATGTAATTTAAATGTGTGCTTATATACAGTACCAGGAACGATTTTGTCATATCCAAACGAAGCGTACCACCAATTTTCATTCACTTACCAAACTACGAAAAAATTACATTCGCTACTACGTGTTTCAGGCCCTTACACAAAGCTGGTCCCTTTCCCTGATATAATTGGGAATTGGGATTGCATCGGGTTCCCTGTTCTCTCCAAAGACTCGTTCGACGAAAACCAGTCTGTAAACTGAATCTGGAATCATCATTGCCCTAGTGCCCGTCGGTCACGTTTTGCTAAGGACAAACCAAAGGAACTAAGAACTCGTACATTTGTACTAAGACGTTTCAGAGATACTTAAACCGGTAAATGTACTGAATTTAATATAACTGCTATCCATCATGATCAAACCACGTAGCCAAAATTATAAAAAAAAATCGAATTAAAGACACAAAATCTTACTGTAAAACCTGTAAATTGCCTGAATAATGCCCCAGTACTTTCAGTCACTGTTACTCTTTCTATAACTGTTACAATTACTGCTAATCTTATTGTTATCTCTCACAGTCTCTGTTACTTTACATTAATGCTGATAATTATTTTCTCACTTAAAAAACCCACGAAGTAGTGATTTTCGTCGATTTAAAGCTTATACAACGGAGTTTTTAAAAAAAAAAAGTACATGTATAGTAAACATATGGGAGGATCGTTTCATTTTGCACGTTCCAATTTGCCGATAAAATCACCCTGCGATGCCTTACCCGAAATTATTTTTAAATTGTTTAAGCTGTTTCTAAAGTTGAAAGACGCATGCAAACATAAATACAATGTTTCATACAGTGGGGAGAGTTCAAACAAGTTTAATCTACCCAGAGAAACCACGTAGGCTATTATCAAACTGGAATTTGGTACTTTGTATGCAGTACGTTCATAAGTATCGTTACATATTGAATTCTAACATGATTTTTTTTTTCTACAAAGTTTGTCTGTTAACCGATTCTTAGGATCCGAATTCATTATTATCTGAATTATACTATCCAGGCAGAAGGATCCAGATATTTCAGGTCTCAAATTTACATAACTATCCGGATAGCTGATTTTCTGGATACCTTTTCTGTGCTAATTTACACCACACACAAAAAATACTTTAGGGATATTTCTTATGAGTTACTGAATGTGTGTATCGAAGTCCTTTAAAATCAGTTATTGTGTTTGCGATGGACAGATTAAGCGCTTATACAACAGTTCATCTTAAAACAACTCCACAAATTCCCTAAACCTTTACAGTCAAAAGTTCAAAGTATTCAAAATGCATGCCGATTAATTAGAAAAAGTACACTAGCTAGGCTACTTCATCAGCAATAAACAAAATCCGAAGATATCACATGCAACGTGACGTGCTGCGAGTGGGAGCAATGGCGTGGAGAACGACTGAACAGTTTAAAAGCAGAAAATGCCTGAACTTCTGGTGATGTAAGCGCGTGCAACTCTAATGCTTAATGTCATGACAAACATATCGATTTTAAAGCTCCGATTGGAGGAATGATTCAAAGTCAAAGGTCAAGGAAACTGTGGCACCTTCAGACCCAAAGTACCCAAACTTTTCTGTTAGAGCTGTTTCTTTACCGAAACAACGGATTAAGGCCTAATGTAAACTACTTTTGCTGTATTCAATAAGAAGACATTAAGGACATCGGCCTTTTTGCAATATTCACTCCGGCAAAATATGTACAGTAAATGAAATATACGGAAATATCGTAAATTTATTTACGAATGGAAATCATTCTTATACCTTGTGTACCTACTGTTCCTAGGTATGTATTACAACACGAATACACTCAGACCCAAAAATGTATAGGCCTAATGTATGAATTGCCAGCTCTTAGGGCATCAGTCATCAGGGAAAACCATTTTTTTATAATGTGTCTCTTCGACTGGATTTGAGCCTGAACTCCACTATGTGCCTTGCCTAAGGCAATACGAGGAATGTATTGGACTCCTTAGCCACCTCGGCAGGATAACGTTTCATACTGCATTGTTGTAACGTCACTGGTCGAGTTTTTATCTGCCTATCAGTCTAAAAACATAGTGTACAGAGTGCCATGCGTGCGTGTACTACACAAGAGGGATCTGTTGGTATGTTACGCCACAGTAATTGACATAATTACGAACACCAGGTTTCTTGCTCTCAGTGAGCTTCTTTTTTTTAGTCTGATGCATGTAATTGTGACTTCTATTCGCAAAACGAGTCTTTAGTTCAGCAGATGAATTACAGAATTCAAGTCTCGAGAGTTGTAAATTGATTTGAAGTCACGATCTGGTTTTGAGCCACATTAAATAGTGTACGATTCATCCGAGTTTTAAAATTTGAAGCCCGTACTTAGCTTTATTGAGGGGCATTACAATCAATTACGTCATTAGTTCCTGCTCGGTAGC
>KZ881025.1:0-10014 GCA_003456935.1 Machilis hrabei
GACTTTAATTAGACAGAACAGGCTTCTATAAATAAATAGATTGGATTTCTAGAGGTGTGGATTATCATGAATCCTTTGTGATTAACTTGGTGTAACTTGGAAAGCTGTACACCACTCCTAAGCTACACAACATATCAAGTAGGGCCTAAGTAAAGTATAGGCCTACGTAAGTATGAATAATTAAGTATGCTACCGGCGATTCCTCTCAGTCGACGCTGGTGAGTGATCACCTTATTTGCAATTCAATAAATATAGATTTACAACTAACCCTGGGGCAAGAGATGGGCGCGTTCCGTTCCATTTAAGTTAATTTTTACAAGGCAAGTACCTTCCACCTAGAGCTCCAGACTACGTGATCAGTCTTAGCTAATGAGATTAATCCTCCGTCTTATACAGCCAATCTGATCTTTCCATTTCCTCTTGTAACACGTTCCGTTCCGTAACGACCCCTGAAATATGGTAATGTGTAACGGAACGGAACGATGACCAAAAGTGCCCATGTCTGCCTGGGGCGTACTCCTTTAANTGTTCTCAGGATGCGTTTTNGGGATAACAAGGCTCTGTTTAAGCTTGTTTTAGTTACCCAGTTTAAAATGCCATATTTTAGCTGGGCCACCTTTTCCCTATCAGTCACCCCAAAAAATTCAGAGCAAAACAGTGCTTCTCTGAAATTTAAACGTTTACTGGTTAGTAGGCCCTAGTTCTATTCTCATGGCCACCATTTTCTAAACAACAAAAACTTTGGCAGTTTAAATTCATTCCACTTACCTTCAAGCTTGTTACCCAAATCTCGCACGGAATACACATGTTTTACATTATACTGGTGGGACGATCGTTTTTCTAGAAGTTCGCCTCTACTAAGTGGCAAAACAAATTCAAAATGAGCCATATTCAGCGAAAATAATAAAACATAACCATCTATAAAACCACTCTTCCGACTTCCCGCTTGAAATGATCATAATAACAAAGTACGATCAAAAATACGGACAGTGTTGGGGAGCATCGGTGTTTGAAAAACATTTCCTGCGTTTGATTCATACTTCTATGGCGTGTGTTATATAAAGTATTGCCTGTTTGTATATCGGAAAATATAATTTTTCGGTAATATAATTTTAACTGTAACGGCCCCTATATACGTACAGCTGTGCTTCAGATTTCTGTCAATTGCCTTGTCAATCCAAAAATTGACCGTGTATGGGGCCACGGAGCGGGGATTGATGACGCTTCAAACCGGGTTTCAACGTTCACGTTGGAGGTTGACAAGAGAAAAACTTGTAGTTGTGGGTTCGGGTAAAAATAACTTATTTTTAAATGAAACAAGATTAGAAAATAAGAAACATATTTTTTTATTTTGCTCTACGATGAATAATAACGTGGTAATTGAGATCGCTTTGAAAGTGATGACGTCAGAGCAGGGATGAGTCAACCGTCCCACACAGCACAAGGATATCCATAGGATATCCTATGGATATCCGTATCTGCTTTCGGGATATCCGTAGGATATCCGTCATCTACCAAAAGACCTCCACAGGACATCCATAGGATATCCAAATGTCCATCCACAGTACATCCATAGGATATCCTGTGGATATCCGTAGGGACGTGAATGGGACATGAAGGGGACATGAACGGGACATGATATGGATATTGAAGCTAAATTTGAGGAAAATAAAAATTTACGCTTTTTCATTTTGATTTACGATATCGATAGGGAGCTTTCTGTGTGATTTAATTTATTTTGAAAAAAAAAATCTGGTGCCTGCAAGATTTGAACCTGCGGCAGGAGGAAGGCCTTGGATTACTGAGCGAAGACTAAAGCCATTACGCTACTTTTTTTTTTTTACTGTTTCTTCTTTCTGAGCCTTACTCTTGTTTCGGTATGTTTTCTATTTCACACACATTCGACATCACAAACATCCATGCCTTACGCGGGATTCGAACCCACGACCTCCCGGTCCAGAGTCAGGTACTCTAACCACTCNGCNACGGAGGTCNGCTACCGTGAACTTATGCAAGAAAATTAACAATTAACTTTTTATGTGGTTACACTGGCGTGTGACTGTCTATATAGGACATATCATGTAATATGCAGATTATTTAAATTTAATTTATTATTAAAAGCTGGAGTTTTTTATGATAAGCAATGATATCCTACGGATATCCTGTGGATGTCCTATGGGTATCCTATGGACGTAAACGGGACATTGAGGATATTCGTTGTGGATGGACGTTGTGGATATCCCACATTGCCGTGGACGTAAACGGGACATTGAGGATATCCTATGGACATCCTAGGGACGTTTGTGCTGTCTGGGGTGGTCTCGGTCAACCCCGTCTGTTCACTGAGTGAAGCGTATCGGCCGGGTCAGTGTGCTTGTTATATGTTCGGTGGTGCTGTGTTTTTTTAATTCAGTGTTTATAATGTTGTATAGTAAAATGTTTCTTCATTTATTGAGAACAGATTAGTGGTATCTTGTACTAAAATGCATATGGATGTACTTTTCATCGTTCCATTCCATCGTTTTCCGAATCGCGATAAGTCACCAAAACGATTTAAACTTTAGGAATCTAAAATAAATAGAAAACCGTTCAAACCTTCGGAATTCAGTGTCGTTTGTTCAAAACATTTCAAAAACAGTGATTTTGAAGAAACGTCCCTCTTGAAAGAACGATTAATGCCAAACTATAATAATTATAGAGTGCTAAAAAAGAAAGCTTATCCATCGCTATTTTTAAAAGGCGAAGTTGAAGAATAAACAGAAAAAAGTCGTTAATTTATGTTTACAAGCGCAAAAAAATAGTTGCAGAAGCTATTGCTAGTAAAAGTATTGATGTACAAAGTATGGAATGTGATGAAAGCGCAACACAACCTAATGAGGGTAATACAAGAATCGACTACTCTTAATACCGAAAAAGGTGTTCAGTGTGAAATAGGAACTGAAATATTACGCGATGTAGAAAACTACGATTCAGAGGCGAGTCCGTGCGAATTGGATAGATCTTTTACAATTTCCAACGACAATGGTGATGCTTATGAAACAGAAGAGACGTGCATGTATGATGATGTAACGGATCAAAAAAATAAAGAAAAACATAAGACACCATACGGCAGAAGTTTTTTTTTTTTTTAGGCAAACTTTACAATTACTGTTTCGTTTTGCGATTTTTGTCACGCCCCATTGGTAAACGTTTCAAGAAGAATGTTTGGAACTTCATTAAAAGTGACTGTTGAATGTCAGAATAATCATAAACGTGTATGGGAATCAAAGCCAAGAAATAAAAACAGACGACTAGGCACAGTAGCAATTTCATCAGCTGTGTATTTATGTGGCATTGGTTTCGAGACTTATAGCAAAACACGAAATTTGTGTTTCATCGGTAAAACTACGTTTTATGTTACAGTAAATAAATTTGTTCAGCGGACTGTTAGATTCACATATTTACATTATAAACAAAACTTGATAGACTTATTAAAAGACTGTGAAGTGACGGTCTCAGGTGATGGCCAATATTACTCACCTGGATTTAGTACCAAGTTTGTCACGTACAGTATTATGGACTTGAAACCAAACAAAAGAATAGATTTCATCGTCTTACAAAAAGGGAGGTTAAAGAAGACCTTGAAAAAGAAGCCTGTGAAAAACGTATAAATTCTAGTATGGCCAATTTGAATGTTACTCTTTTATTATATGACCGTCAACGAGGTATCAGAAAATTAGTTCCAACCAATTTTAAAAACATTCAGCATCAATTCGATGTGTGGCATATAGCTAAAAGTTTCACGTAAAAAATAAAGTCCATGATAAAAGGATGTGAAAAATTGCTAGAGTGGAAGAAAAGTTTGGTGGATCACTTATGGTGGTCGTCAGCTACATGTCGAAGAGATTCACAAGAACTTATTGAAAGGTTCACTTCTGCTACAGTATCCTAGAATACTTCTGCTTTACATCATCTTTGTGATGTTCATGAGTGGCAAGATGGCATTACATTTACGAAATGAGAACCTGGTAGTATAGATGAAGAAATTAAGACTTGTTAAGCCCTCGTTCGCGTGATTATCATCGTCTAAGAAAAATCATAACTGATTCAGAATTCCTGAATGATTTAAATCAAACACACTATTTTTGTCACACCAGTGCACTTGAGTCTTATCATAACGAACGGTTGAAATACGCCCCAAAATGGAAACACTTTCCATATGACGGTATGGTGACAAGAACAATGTTAGCGGTTCTCGATCGCAATAGTAATGTCAATCGCGAGCAAATGGGTCTGAAGTTACAGTTCTCTAAAACAACAAAACAGTTGGTATCGAAAAACTTACCAAAATAAATGTAACTCCTGGCGAAAAGACCNGCAGAGAAACATCATTAAAGTTGCTGAAGGCCACTCTTTGCCGCATTTTGGTCAATGTTAAAAAAATATAATTTCAGCTTCACGTGTATCATACAATTATTTCGAGG
The DNA here is from genome assembly GCA_003456935.1 of Machilis hrabei. Lineage (NCBI taxonomy): Eukaryota > Metazoa > Arthropoda > Insecta > Archaeognatha > Machilidae > Machilis > Machilis hrabei. The sequence continues at coordinate 4,464 of KZ881025.1, forward strand.
TAGGTGAACAAAATGTCACTGTTAAAAAGTAGAGTTGTAATAGACCGTTGTGTGTGTAAAAGGTTTGACTTTAAGGACAATGCAGCAGGAGAATCTAGCTATTTAGATTAACTGTTTTTTCATCCTTCCCTCCCATCCTCACACATATAACTCTTGGATCACGTGACAACTCCATATCCCCTCGAGTGTCATAAACACTTGATTTCTACCGAGTTCAAAGTTTCCTATTGGCATTCACTATGCTTTTGCATTACAGTGAGTTGCTTATCATAAAAAATACATCATGATACGGTTATAGTGTGTGGTGTACATTTTTCAATTTCAATAATTTACATAGAAACTGCATTATGGAGTTCTACATCTACATCATACCCTGCAATCAACCTAGAAGGTACTTGACAGGGGGTGCACGAGGCACCAGAATTTATTATTCACGTCCTAAACGGTTCCAATCTCGAATCGACCTCGGAAAGAATGACCAAAAACACGCATTAGATTTACAACTGATTTCCCTTAACTATCTTCACGATCGCGCCTACCAATATAAGTTGCAGATTTTAAAACCTTGCTTACATTTAACTGTGACTGAGTGGAGTTTAGTTGCTCCCATCTCTTAATTCTACTTTTTTCACGCTTCACATCAAGAGATTCTGGATATAATCATCATCGATTGAACATGATCAGATTGAAAAAACTGGGTTATTGACAAAGTTTATCAGTATCTGTTTATGTGATGAAACTGAGTATTTGATAAGGCACGGTATATGGATTCAAAATAGAAACCATAGAGTAAAATATCCCCGGACACCTAATAGGGATATCAATCACAGAGAGCTAATTGAAAAGACAACAACTAATAAAGACAATACATTATCAGAAGAAGACATACAATTGTTAAAGATGATAGCAAAGGTTCTGCAGCGAATGCTAACAAAAACGACGAAAATAGTGTAAGATATATAAATGATGATGATATGTAGTGTTTAACGTCCTATCGACACCTGATGGGTCATTTATGGATGGTAAGCAATTCTTGTTATGATTAATGAGGATGAATGGTCATGACCCAATGTGCAATTGGCCACTGACCTCAAGCGGGCCGCAAGTCATTCAAGGGTGGCCAGCCGAAACCATTCGGCTGATTGTCCGATACACATTGGTCAACCGAAACCATTCCGCAGACTGTCTTATCTCGAGTGGCAAAATGCCAACCTTTAACCGCCCTCAAAACTTGGATGATTTCACGTCCATCCCGCTTCTACTTAGAAACCGAAAGGAAGAGGTTCGGTGGCTTATCCGCCAGTGAGCCGCCAGCGTGAGTCACTGAAGATTCAACGGTATCTGAAACTCATACGGAAACCTAACGGCCTGATGTCCGATATCTAGTGGCCTGCCGAAACCATTCGGCTGACTATCCGATATGAGTTGGTAAACTGAAACCATTCCTCTGACTATCATCTTCTTGTACTGTCTAAAATGGTCAACCGTCATCTGTCATATGTGCTTATCCAACTTCAAGTGGCCAACCGAAACGGCTGAATATACGAATAAAAGTTCTCATGTGAAACTTGGCCGATTTAGAGTGGCCAACTGAAACATGTCCATTTCTTGGCGGATTTAGAGTGGCCAACTGAAACATGTCTATTTCTTGGCTGCTTTAGATTGGGCAACTGAAACATGTTAATTTCTTGGCCGATTTAGAGTGGCTAACTGAAACATGTCCATTTCTTGGCCGATTTAAAATGGCCAAACGAAACCTGTCCATTTCTTGACCGATTTAGAGTAACCAACTGAAACCTGTCGGCTAACTCTTCAATTACGTTAGTCATTCTGAACTGTTTTTTCGCGCACTTTATTTTCCAATATGCATATCCTGGTGAAACAAATCTATATGAACAATTTCGAGTAGTCAGCTGTTTCTACGATTCAGAACGGCTAGATGAAACGTGACCGCTGACTATCCTATTTGAAATGCCAGTCGAAACCTCTTGGCTAACTGACCTATTTAGAGTGGCCAGACTATACAAGTCTCCCCTTTTTTTTAGTTGGCATAACTTCTGGAGAATTCGAAACATAACCTTTGATTTAGTTTATTTCCCCATTTAATTTTATATGTTCCAGATCATATAGCTATCAAGGTATACGGTCACATACAAGACCAATCATCTTATCCAGACAGACGCTTTAAGAGGAGAAATAAGCTTTCTTTAAAGTAAAGCTGTCTTGGCTCAGTGGTAGAGTGGAGGATCAANGACGAAAATCTGAGACTGTGGGGAGTTCGAATCGTCCACGGACCAAGAACGGATTTCTTTCAAGCATATAAGCAGTTAATACATGACTAACAAAGTTGCCAATAGATAGTGTTGAAAATGGGCACTATAACTACATCTACAGCCAACAGATGNCTTTCACTTTGTTTTTTGTGTACACTGTCCATTTAGAGTCTTCTGCATGGTCATTTGGAGTACGTTCCATCGCCATTTGGAGACCGCTTCATGGCCGTTTAGAGTCCGATCCATGGCCGTTTAGTGTTTGCCTCATGACCATGCCCACCAATGAATCATTGGACGTATGTTGGCCTTTTGGTGTCAGCTGAGTGACGAGTAATNCGTGTTAGCCGCTTCTAAACGGCCCGAAGGTTTTCTTAGGACAACGGTCATGGCGGTACCGCCAGTGGATGCCGCTTGCGGGCCGCCAGTGGATGCCGCTTGCGGGCCGCCAGTGAATATTTTCCTGGCCTCCGGTGGCTTGCGCATGGNGCACAAACATCCATGCCTTTCGCGGGATTCGAATTCACTCTCGGGCCACAGCACGCTGCGCTAAACACTACACCAAGCAGGCCAGTGTAAAGAGGAAGAGTGCGAATTGAAGACGNACGTACGTGCATATATATCAGAGATATAAAAAAAACACAAAGAGTGTAGTGCGAAACATAGACACGTAAGCTTGAAAAGGGAGTAGTTTGAAGGTGTATATCAGCTTGATTGGGGGGAAAATTGTTTTCCATCAGTACAGTCAAGGACAGAATGGGATCCTAATGGAGACCCCCCACCTAGTTATGAAGAAGAAGATAAATAGCGCTGAAAATATTTCATTAAGTGAAATGAAATTGTGATATGTAAATTACTTTTCTACATTCACTAATTTAGAGCAGTTTTGCATAATATGGTAAACGACTCACTCTAGTTAGTGTTCTCTTTATCAATGCTTAACCCACATAATCAAAATTAGTACATAATTAGTTACTTACAATAATAAAAAGTTATATTTTTTTTTCAACACTGACTGTCACAACTGTGAAGACATCTATAGGAAATAATTTCAAATATACATAGTGGTATTTTGTATTTACAAAACTTTATTCTCGTACTGTGAGTATTTCTGAAATGCACAATATCTGGTACTTTTATTCAAATTGCAATAAACATGCTACAGCTTGAGTTCACGAAATCTAATAAAATATGTTATAAAAGCACCTACAACAGCCTCGAGGCAGTGTTGTGAACAAATGTGTACGGTTTTTATGTAATAAATCTGTGTAAACTATATGAGCACCATGGAAAAAAAGGAAATAATGCATCCCTTGCCGTCTGATATACAAAATTTAAAAAGGGAAGACACTGTATGTATGTATTGTGGAGTTTCGTATCTGGTATTGCACGAGATGAAGGTAAGCTTAATAACTGTAAATTTATAATTACTTTAGTTGTAAGTAAAACAATTTCACTTATCTAGAAGGTGTTACCTGGAAATAATGTTTATGTTGGCTGTGTTCGTTCATTGGTTTCAACGCTCAGAACGAACGGTTCCTGCACTTTGCCTTTTTTTTCATAGAGTCTCTTGGGCCAGGCGCGTGGCCTTGAGGCCCCAAATTTTCTGGTGGGGCTTGGCGTTCCTAATGGCCCCCTCCCACAAGAAGATTATTGCAAGAGTTTTATAAGATAATGGTGTTTGCGAGTAGTATAAAAGTCAAATTCAAGGAATTTCTCAAGCGATTTCTCTGCAAATTTCGATAGGACTGATCCTATCGGGTAAGAGGATTATTGTATAAGACAACCAATCACAGACACTCTTAGAGCAAGTTCGTATCAGTTAAAACATTTTATGAAAGGAAATGTAACAACTACCAATCAGAATCCCACCATGTTTTGTGTTTACAGGATTCATTAGATCTAGAGCGTCCGTAAAAGTTAATTAATGTGTAACGCACGACTTTGGAAAACATAATAATAATAAAAACGCAAATGCAAATACTTGATATTTAGGTTAGTTCAACTAGGCTAGGTAAGATGAAAATTAAAGCCTTATTAAAGAAAATAAATGTATATCGCGGCTTGCAGAAGTCACAATCACGCTACATCTAGCGGGACGTTTGTATTTACCACCGCGTTCTGGATCATCGCTTGTCACTCTCGTTAGCTGCCTGTTGATAGGTACATTCAGCGCNTACAACCGATAGATGGCAATGCTTAAATTGCTTATGTCCTGTATGTAACACAGGAGATCGGTCCTTACAATGTTATGTTTTGATATAATTATTACATCTATTATCATAATAGATGTAATCATTATATCAAAATGTAACATTGTAATCACTGATCTCCTGTGTTACATACAGGGCGTAAGCATATCCATCTATCGGCTGTAAGCGCTAAATGGATCACTCTGAATCTAGCAGGACGTTTGTGTTTATATTCCAACGGACAGGAAGATAAACGCAATCAGGTTAAAAGCGAGGCTGTGGAACTCTTTTATAAAATAGCGTTGTGGGTGCTGCGCTTAAAATTATCACGTTAAAGAAATATTGTGCTTCCCTAACACACTTTGACCTACTTTCTCTAACGAGTTGTGATTGATGGTTTTTTCCATCTATTATAGTTCGCGGGAGGTCTGTTGTGTAACCTAGATTGTTCGTCAGTATGTTGAGTGTCATTTATTTTTAGAAGTGGGTTTATTTTTGTGTGTAGCGTTGTTATGTGTGTGTTGTAAACCTAACCCCAGATATTTTTAAGTGAGCATCGAACTGTTGTCCTGATGATTTTGGTGTGTTTCAACCCAGGTAGCGTTGAGTCGATCTTGAGTTATTGTGTATATAATCCATTCAGAAGTTCGAACCCTCGAACTAGGGATACGTAGACCATTTCGGTGTTGTTTTACCATTTATAGGTTTCAATCCTCATGAAGTCAATATTTTGTTTTTACGAGTAGTCGAGTCGAGGTTCGAACTCGGGACCATTCCAGGAGGTTTGAATCCTCCTTAAGTCTAAGTGGTGTTTTACGTCATTTGGCCAGAGATGGCGGTCACGAGTCCCAAAATATGTGTAGATACTTTTTAACATAGACTTGAAAAAATAATAGTGTTGCACAGTACATGTGTCATACATAAGACAAACCATCTTAAAAATAAAAGTACATATACGCTTTTTTCAAAAATGGAGGACGTGGTATATTCAGGAATGAAAGAGTGTGTTTTAAATTTTAACAAGTTTTATTACGACCTGGGTAAAATGTCGTTTTTGATACATTGGTTTTTCAAAAATACGAGAACAAC